>JBBDGP010002979.1:190000-395546 GCA_037952835.1 Lithobates septentrionalis
TCTGCCCTTTATGGAAGAGTGACAAGAAGAAAGACATTGGAGAAAGAAAGTCATAAGAAGTCCTGTTTGCAGTTTGTGAGAAGCCATGTGGAGGACACAGCAAACATGTGGAAGAAGGTGCTCTGGTCAGATGAGACCAAAATTTAACTTTTTGGCCTAAAATCACAACGCTATGTGTGGGGAAAACTAACACTGCACATCACCCTGAACACACCATCCCCACCGTGAAACATGGTGGTGGCAGCATCATGTTGTGGGGATGCTTTTCTTCAGCAGGGACAGGGAAGCTGGTCAGAGTTGGTGAGAAGATGGATGGAGCCAAATACAGGACAATCTTAGAAGAAAACCTGTTAGAGTCTGAAAAAGTCTTGAGACTGGGGCGGAGGTTCACCTTTCAAAAGGACAACGACCCGAAACATACAGCCAGAGCTACAATGGAATGGTTTAGATCAAAGCATATTCATGTGTTAGAATGGCCCAGTCATTAAAGTGGTATTCTCCAGCTACTTGCTGTTCAGTTCCACCATCAATTATCAAATTGTAGATGGTATCCAGTAGGTGGGGGTATCCAACGCGTTTCGAAAAATAGGTATGAACAATTTTCTTCTTCCGGTGATTTTTACACTTCTGCAACATAAAGTAACTTCACTTTAAAATTGATACTTCGTATACTCATACATTGAGTCTATTTAAATAAATTCAATGAGCACTTACATCATATTCTATCCTTGGTTAGAGAATCTCATAGCGAAAACAGCTCCCATATCTTTGTTGTGACTCTTCGTACTACACAGAGACCGCTGGACTGTGTCCAAAGGTTTTGACACCAAAACTTGAAAAAGTCTCAAGCACTAGAGACATCCTGTGTCGGTGGCATTTGTCTCCAATATGGCTGCAAAACCAGTCACGAGATGTTGTCATCACAGAGACCGGAACATGACGCGGCAACACATGACGATATACAGCATGCGCTGTATATCGGGATGCGGGGGACGGCATCTGAATCCATTTTTCTTTCCATACCTTTCGATATGGGCAAGTACTTGCGTGAGTTGCTTTGCTCACACAAACAGGAGACATCCCAGGGACTATAGAGGAACGTGGATCAGAGGAACTGAGGACAGAGGAACTATAGAGGAACGTGGATCACCTCCCTTGCAGGCCTGGGCTGTGCATTGCACACTACAGAACTGATCATTTCTAAGTATCTTTGCTGGTTTTTGGGATAATACATATGAGCTATTTAAACGGCAATGGATGACTTAAATTCACTATATCTGCGATCCCCAACCTTTTTGCCACCAGAGACCAACTGCATGAAAGAAAATTGTGCCAAGGCCCGGGGGTGGGGATTCGCACGGGGGATATGCGATTTTTCACAGGCAATTTGTTGGGGCAATGGCTGGTGTTGGCTCTTCAATCATCCCGGCACCATGTTTGTTATGGTGTCAGGATGATTGAAGAGCATTATTTCTATTATTACATTGTAATATAAAATGAAATAGTTCAATTACGCATAATGCAGAATCAGTGGGAGCCCTGAACGTGACACTTGCCACCATTGCCTGCCATCAGTTGCAGCTTGTCACTTGTCACATCGCTTGCCACTGATGTGGATTGTCACCTGCCACGTCACCTGCCACCAGATGCGGATTGTCACTTGCCAGATCGCCTGCCACCAGATGTGGTTTGTCACCTGCCACGTCACCTGCCACCAGATGCGGATTGTCACTTGCCATGCTGCCTGCCACCAGATGCAGCTTGTCACTTGCCACATCACCTGCCACCGGATGTGGATTGTCACCTGCCACATCACCTGCCACCAGATGCGGTTTGTCACCTGCCACGTCACCTGCCACCAGATGCAGATTGTCACTTGTGACGCTGCCTGCCACCAGATGTGGATTGTCACTTGCCATGCTGCCTGCCACCGGATGCAGCTTTTCACTTGCCACATCGCCTACCACCAGATGTGGATTGTCACCTGCCACCAGATGCAGCTTGTCACTTGCCACTTCGGCTGCCACCGGATGTGGAGTGTCACCTGTCAGCAGATGCAGCTTGTCACTTGCCACATCGCCTGCCACCGGATGTGGATTGTCACCTGCCATGTCACCTGCCAACAGATGCGGTTTGTCACCTGCCACCAGATGCAGTTTGTCACTTGCCATGTCACCTGCCACCAGATGCGGATTGTCACTTGCCACGCTGCCTGCCACCAGATGCGGATTGTCACTTGCCATGCTGCCTGCCACCAGACGCGGATTGTCAATTGCCACGCTGCTTGCCACCAGACGCGGATTGTCAATTGCCACGCTGCCTGCCACCAGATGCGGATTGTCACTTGCCACGCTGCCTGCCACCAGATGCGGATTGTCAATTGCCACGCTGCCTGCCACCAGATGCGGATTGTCACTTGCCATACTGCCTGCCACCAGACGCGGATTGTCAATTGCCACGCTGCCTGCCACCAGACGCGGATTGTCAATTGCCACGCTGCCTGCCACCAGATGCGGATTGTCACTTGCCATACTGCCTGCCACCAGACGCGGATTGTCAATTGCCACGCTGCCTGCCACCAGATGCGGATTGTCACTTGCCATGCTGCCTGCCACCATATGCGGATTGTTACTTGCCACGCTGCCTGCCACCAGATGCGGATTGTCACTTGCCACGCTGCCTGCCACCAGATGTGGATTGTCACTTGCCATGCTGCCTGCCACCATATGCGGATTGTTACTTGCCACGCTGCTTGCCACCAGATGTGGATTGTCACTGCATTGGTGGCAGCACTAGTCCATTAAGCACAGTGGCAGGTCTCCGTGTACTGGTGGGTTCCGAGTGAGAGCAGGAGAGAGGTGATGCGGGGTGGGCAGGGAGAGATGATGTCATCTCTTTGCTCCCCACCACCGACTTTGAAGCGGCCCGCTGTTCTGCCAAAACAGCTGTGAGGGCAGAAGAGTGGTGAAGCCGGGCGGGCAGAGAGAGATGGCTGCTCCCCGCTGCATATCTGACACCGCAGCCTTCACGCCCCGGCTGCAGAGAGGCCACGGCCCGGAGCTGGGCCGCGCCCCGGGGGTTGGGGACCCCCTGCACTATCTAGTATAAAATGTGGATATTCCAAATCATTCATTACAACTATTTTTCCGCTTTTCCCTCCTCCCTTTTTTTCAAGGTCTTGGTGTCAAAACCTTTGGACACAGTCCAGCGATCTCTGTGTAGTACGAATACTGAGTCACAACAAAGATATGGGAGCTGTTTGGTCTATGAGATTCTCTAACCAATGATAGAATATGATGTAATGGCTTATTGAATGTATTAAATGTATGAGTATACGAAGTATCAATTTTGAAGTGAGATTACTTTATGTTGCAGAAGTGGTAAAAAATCCCTGAAGAAGAAATTGTTCATATCTATATTTTGAAATGCGTTGGAACCATCTACAATTTCATAATTGGTGGTGGAAATGAACAGCAAGTAGCTGGAGAATAATACTTTAATGCATCTTTGATGTGTTTATATGATGGACACGATTGTGTTATATGTGATGAAAAAAATCTTCGAGCTTTGAAAAATTGTTTATTGTTTTTATATTTTCTTTCACTTTTTTAAAGTGGCAAAATAAAATATATTTTTAACATATACAAATGTTTGAATTGCCTTAAAAATCCCCCAAAAATGAGGATATACAATGTGAGAGTTCCCCTGAAGTGTGTCCCAGGAGAAGTATACCTATAGAGGAGATGACTACAGAGATCCCGGTCCTGTGAGTACTAATGACCCCAAATGGAAGGAGGGACTGTTAGAGGGAGGTGGCTGCTATGAGTTCTGCATATGCTTTCACGTGTGACTACTGCAGACCGTCTACTAAATGTCATTGAGTGTGTATTGTCATGTGACTCCAGAACAGTGGCGGCTGGGGTTTTTTTTTTGGGGGGGGGGGGCTGCAAACAACCACCCACCCCCCTGAGCGGCACCCACCCCTCTGCTGTTTGCTGGTCGGTCCAGCACTTAACCCATTATGGCGGGTGGCAGGTAGTGTGGTGCAGCAGCTCGGCTCCGAGTCCTCTCCTCCATGGCGGCTTCCAGCTCCTCCCCTCCTCCTCCTAGGCATCCAATAGGATCGCCTGGCCTTTCAGCCAATCAGGTGACCGGTGTCAAAACCCCCTCTCTGATTGGCTTGGAGGAGGATCAGTGTCGAATATTGATTCGCTGTTGTAACACACCTGGGTGGGCTCGGATCGCACTCTCTGCGACCCGAGCCCACCCTTTATTGAGCCTCTGGCTCTAATCAGTGCTCAAAAAAACAGCCCCTCCGCATTGGAATCCATGCGCCGGTGTCCTGAAAGGGGCCGGACGCATGGATAGGGGAGGCGGCGATGGGCAGGGGGGGTGGCGCCCGTGCCCCCTTAATGGACGGGCCGCCCCTGCTCCAGAATTTATTTCGCTGTGATGTGACCATTATGCCATTTCCTGAGTTCCATCAGTAAACGTCCAGTGATTCTATCCATCTGTGTAGACATTCCTTCCTTGGGATATAAAGGTCAACAACCTGAAATGTAGAGTGGATGCCCCTGGCATGGAGTAGGGCACAATATGGAGATGGGTTCGATCTCAGAAGGGGAGGTGGTTCTCTAGCAAGACAAGAGCGGGGGCAGGGACTTGTGCTCTTGACACTATTACTATCCAATAGCAAAGCCCCTCTTTGACTTATGTTCCTACATATAGTGGGACTATGGAGAATGAATGTAGTCGCCCTCTAACAGGAAATACGATCACAGCAGCAAAAAAAGGAATTTGTAAATTGTGAGAAGGCTTGAGTTAAGAATACATACTTGGATAGATTTTTTTTTTTAAACCAGAGTTTAGTGTCACTTTAAGATACTTTACAGTCTCCCTTAACCACTTGCTGACCGCGAGGCCTTCATATGACGGCCTTCCGTGATTGTGCCCGATACGGGCGCGGGTAGTGCACTGTGTGATCACAGTGTCCTCTGATCACAGATTGAGGTAAAGCAGCTCTATACCACATGATCAGCTGTGTCCAATCACAGATGATCACAGATGTAAACAGAAGCCGGTTTATCGGCATTCCTTTCCTCACACTGACAGCATGAGGAGAGGAGAGCCGATAACCAGGAAATCCACACAGGGGACATCTGCACTGATAATCAGGGTACTGATTATCAGTGTCCTGATTATCAGTGCAGTCCCAACCAGTGTCCACCAGTGATGCCAATCAGTGCCCATTAGTGCCTCCTCATCAGTGTCACCTATCAGTGCTGCCTATCAGTGCAGCCTCATCAGTGCCACGTCATCAGTACCCATTAGTGTAGCCTATCAGTGCCCATCAGTGCCACCTCATCAGTACAGCCTATCAGTGCCCATCAATGCCCATCAGTGCCGCCTCATCAGTGTCCATCAGTGCAGACTATCAGTGCCTCCTCATCAGTGCAGCCTATCAGTGCCCATCAATGCCCATCAGTGCCGCTCCATCAGTACCCATCAGTGCAGCCTATCAGTGTCCATCAGTGCCACCTCATAGTGCCGCCTCATCAGTGCAGCCTATCAGTGCCCATCAATGCCCATCAGTGCCGCCTCATCAGTACCCATCAGTGCCTCCTCATCAGTGCAGCCTATCAGTGCCCATCAATGCCTATCAGTGCCACCTCATCAGTACCCATCAGTGCAGCCTATCAGTGCCCATCAGTGCCACCTCATCAGTGCCCATCAGTGCAGCCTATCAGTGCCCATCAGCGCAGCCTCATCAGTGTAGCCTATCAGCGCCCATCAATGCCCATCAGTGCCGCCTCATCAGTGCTCATCAGTGCACACTATCAGTGCCCATCAGTGCAGGACTATCAGAGCCCATCAGTGCCCATCAAGGAAGGAGAAAAACTACCTGTTTGAAAAATTTTATAACAAACTATAAAAAAGGTTGTTGTTTTTTTCAAATTTAAATTTTTTCTTCATTTATTTAGCAAAATATTTAAAAAAAACCCAGCAGTGATTAAATACCACCAAAAGAAAGCTCTATTTGTGTGAAAAAATAATAAAGATTTCATTCGGGTACAGTGTAGCACGACCGCGCAATTGTCATTCAAAGCAACAGCGCTGAGAGCTGAAAATTGGCCTCGGCGGGAAGGGGGTGGAAGTGCCCGGTAGGCAAGTAGTCAAAGGTGAAGCTTGTCTAGGGCAGTGCCCCTCTCACAAAAGAACCCCCCCCCCCACACACACACACACACACACCTCGCCACCACTTTATGGACTTACCCGACCAACGTTAACAGTTTTGCACCTTTCTTTGTCTACCTTGTCTCAGACTTTTCCCCCCATTTACTAAAGTCTGGATCAACTGCACTTTGCAGCGCGCCCAGTCTGATTGCCTTTAGTAACTCAGCCCCAGTGTGTAGTAATGCTTAGCAGCCCTTTTAGGAATCCCTGTTTATAGTACTGGGTGTGCTAAAATAATAAAGAGTTACAACCTTACAAATGAAGTAACAATATGTATCAATCTGTATCCTTATTACAATGATTCCCTGTTTTGTGTATCAGGGGAAATGGATGGTTGTGTAACTCTCCAGCTTCGTAATGCTTGCATCGGCATGAGTTTGCAAAAACCTTAAACCTTGACCCCTAGACACCCGGCCAAATGTTAGTGGGACTAAATCCTGTCATCAGCGGAAATAGTTAAAGTAGAACTAAAGGTAAAATATTTGTTTTTTCATTTTGTATAGAGTAAGGGAGGGGAAAAAAGTATTTTTGTACGTTTGCCCACTGACAAAGAAATTATCAGTCTATAATTTTAATGTTCGGTTTATTTTTTTTATACCAGTGAGAGACAGAATAACAACAAAAATATCCAGATATACGCATTTCAAAAAAGTTATAAATTGATTTGCATTTTAATGAAATAAGTATTTGACCCCCTATCAATCAGCAAGATTTCTGTCTCCCAGGTGTCTTCTATACAGGTAACGAGCTGAGATTAGGGGCACTCTCTCTCTTAAAGGAAGTCCTACTAATCTCAGCTTATTACCTGTATAAAAAACACCTGTCCACAGAAGCAATCAATCAGATTCCAATCTCTCCACCATGGCCAAGACCAAAGAGCTGACCAAGGATGTCGGGGACAAGACTGTAGACCTACACAAGGCTGGAATGGGCTACAAGACCATCGCCAAGAAGCTTGGTGAGGGGGTGACAACTGTTGGTGCGATTATTAGAAGAAACACAAAGGGATTTAGAGTCCTCCCTTACATCAGGTGTCCCCATCAGAGTCCCACCCCACATCAGGGCCCCTATCAGAGTCCCTCCTTACATCAGGTGTCCCCATCAGAGTCCCACCCGCATCAGGGTCCCAATCAGAATTCCACCCCACAACAGGTGCCCTCATTACAGTGCCCCCTTAATTCCCACCCCACATCAAGGTCCCTATGAGAGTCCCCCCTTAAATCAGGGTCCCAATAAGAATCCCACCCCACATCAGGGTCCCCTTACATAAGGTTCCTCATCAGAGTCCCCCTTACATCAGGGTCTCCATCAGAGTCCCCCTTACATCAGGGTCTCCATCAGAGTCCCCCTTACATCAGGTTCCCCATCAGAGCCCCCCTTACATCAGGTTCCCCATCAGAGCCCCCCTTACATCAGGGTCCCCATCAGAGCCCCTCTTACATAAGTTTCCCCATCAGAGCCCCTCTTACATAAGTTTCCCCATCAGAGCCCCCCTTACATCAGGGTCCCAATAAGAATCCCACCCCACATCAGGGTCCCCATCAGAGTCCCCCTTACATAAGGTTCCCCATCAGAGTCCCCCTTACATCAGGGTCTCCATCAGAGTCCCCCTTACATCAGGTTCCCCATCAGAGCCTCCCTTACATCAGGTTCCCCATCAGAGCCCCCCTTACATCAGGGTCCCCATCAGAGCCCCTCTTACATAAGTTTCCCCATCAGAGCCCCTCTTACATAAGTTTCCCCATCAGAGCCCCCCTTACATCAGGGTCCCAATAAGAATCCCACCCCACATCAGGGTCCCCATCAGAGTCCCCCTTACATAAGGTTCCCCATCAGAGTCCCCCTTACATCAGGGTCTCCATCAGAGTCCCCCTTACATCAGGTTCCCCATCAGAGCCCCCCTTACATCAGGTTCCCCATCAGAGCCCCCCTTACATCAGGGTTCCCATCAGAGCCCCCCTTACATCAGGTTCCCCATCAGAGCCCCTCTTACATAAGTTTCCCCATCAGAGCCCCCCTTACATCAGGGTCCCAATAAGAATCCCACCCCACATCAGGGTCCCCATCAGAGTCCCCCTTACATTAGGTTCCCCATCAGAGTCCCCCTTACATCAGGGTCTCCATCAGAGCCCCCCTTACATCAGGTTCCCCATCAGAGCCCCTCTTACATAAGTTTCCCCGTCAGAGCCCCCCTTACATCAGGGTCCCAATAAGAATCCCACCCCACATCAGGGTCCCCATCAGAGTCCCCCTTACATCAGGGTCTCCATCAGAGTCCCCCTTACATCAGGGTCTCCATCAGAGTCCCCCTTACATCAGGTTCCCCATCAGAGCCCCCCTTACATAAGTTTCCTCATCAGAGCCCCCCTTACATCAGGGTCCCTATGCTACTCCCCCTTACATCAGGTGTCCACAGCAGTCTAGCTAATGGATCAGTGGATGCGCCCTCTGAGACCTGAGGGGGGAGGGGGGGCACAGCTAAAATTGGGGAGGGGGGGATTTCACAGCCCACCCCAGCACCCCCCTAGATCCGGGTCTGCTCCGAAATGTGCTTTTTCATGCATTGCGCCTTAATGTTTCCTGCAGGGGCAGGAGTGGACTGACGGGATCACTGGGTATTATTGCATCTTTGACAAATAAATAGCAAAGGAAGCAAAAAAAAAAAAAAAAAAAGCTAAAAAACACTTTTAAAATTAAATTTTTTCTTTTGCATTTACGTACACTTTATTTATTTTTTTAATTTTTTTAGCTTTTCCACCATCTAGCGCTCTCCTTGAGACATCCCCATCACTGCAGTAATATGATGAACATTTGTAAGTCATAAAATAGAATTGATGTCTGTCTGTCACTTTATAACAGTTTAATTCCGCCGCCGGTAACACCTCCGAACTGGCCCTGTACACACAGACTTCCCCCCGCCGCTGCCCAACCGTTTCCAATCCCGCGCACTCCACAAACCGCATCTGGGGGGTCGTATAACCGCAGGTAACGCAGTTTCAGGAGTCTCAGTTGTGCTCCATAAAGTTTTGTTGCTCAGCTGTTTCTGTGTTAATAGAGAACAGGTGGCACTAATTCCTCCATTATGTTCCAGCAGGTTTCGGTTAAAACGCGTTGCAGAACACAATGTGCTTTCAGGGCCCTGAGAATAAAAAAAAAAAGGAACCGGCTCCGGAGAACAGAGGCCGCCGAGGGAACAGAAAAGTCAACACTGATCTGCGAAATACCCAAATATTCCAAAGGCAAAGCTCCCAACTTTCCGAGAGCCAACAGTCCAGATCTTCTCTGGATTTCAGTCTTGAAGACGACGGTCATCCGAGGAAATAAAGAGGCTGAAGGTTCATAAAAGGGACACAATAAAAAACCTCACAGAGGTTCTTCCTACTATATACCAATTAAAAAAAAAAATGTCTGTAGATACCATTTGACTAATGAAGCAATTTTTTAGGTTTTTTCCACAAAATCCGCAATTTTTTTATTTATTTTTTGCTAGAAATTATTGCAAACCTTCCAAAAAAATATATTTTCTGAAAGCAGAGACCATGGAGAATAAAACGGTGGTAGTCGTAATTTTTTTTTTCACACAGAATTTGCACCGCTATTTATGACACCCATATGTTTAGGGGAAAAAAATACACTAAAATGAATTTTAGTGCACACAAACACAATATTATATGAATTTTTTGGTAAAATATAAAATATTGGGTTGTGTTAAGTGAATAGAGTAGATACCAGACATGTCAAATCTTAAAATTGCACGCCCATTTTTTTCTGATTTTTTGCACACATGCCCTGCATTTTTTTTTTTTTGCTAGAAATGACTGCGCTGATAAAAATTATTCTGTTGGCTTGCAATTTTCCATATTCTAATTGAGTTACATTTAGTTAACCACTTAAGGACCGATCCTCTTTCTGAGATTTGTTGTTTACAAGTTGAAAAAAGTTTTTTTTTTGCTAGAAAATTACTTAGAACCCCCAAACATTATACATTTTTTTTATAACACCCTAGAGAATAAAATGGCGGTCGTTTTACTTTCTGTCACACCGTATTTGCACAGCGGTCTTACAAGCGCACTTTTTTTGGAAAAAAAAAACACTTTTTTGAATAAAAAATAAGACACGGGTAAAGTTAGCCCAATTTTTTTTTTTACATTGTGAAAGGTAATGTTACGCCGAGTAAATCAACACCCAACACGCCAAGCTTCAAAATTGCGCCCGCTCGTGGAATGGCGACAAACTTTTACCCTTAAAAATCTCCATAGGCGACGTTTAAAAAATTTCTACAGGTTGCATGTTTTGAATTACAGAGGAGGTCTAGGGCTAGAATTATTGCTCTCGCTCTACCGATCGCGGCGATACCTCACATGTGTGGTTTGAACACCGTTTACATATGCGGGTGCTACTCACGTATGCGTTTGCTTCTGCACGCAAGCTCAGCGGGACGGGGCCATTAAAAATCTATATTTTTTTTTTTTCTTTTTTTTTTTACTTTTTACTTTTTATTTTTTCACTGTCCTTTTAAAAAAAAATTGGGTCGCTGCTCGCGTATGCGTTCGCTTCTGCACGTGAGTTCGTTGGGACAGGGCGCATTTAAAAAAAATTTTTTCTTATTTATTTTCCTTTTTATCTTTTATTTTTACACTGTTTTTTTTTTAAACAAAAATATTTCACTTTTATTCCCATTACAAGGAATGTAAACATCCCTTGTAATAGAAAAAAAGCATGACAGGATCTCTTAAATGTGAGATCTGGGGGTCAAAAAGACATCACATCTCATATTTACACTAATATGCAATAAAAAAAATAAAAATAAAAAGTTGTAATTTAAAAAAAAATAAAAAAAATGGCCCTTTAAGAGCTACGGGCGGAAGTGACATTTTGACGTCGCTTCCGCCCTGCAATGATATGGAGACGGGTGGGGGCCATCTTCCCCTCACTCATCTCCATGTCAGGCCAGAAGAAGGATCCAATCACCTCCGCCGCTGCCGACGGCTCGGGTAAGCGGCCGAAGGAACCGGAGCGAAGCGGGAGGGGGGGCACGAATCCGCCGCAGAGACCACTTTTATTTGAAAGCTGACCGCCCGCTGAAGAAGAGGATACCGGGGTTATGGTAGCCAGCTGCTCCCATAACAACGATATTCCTCTTCAAACAGCCGCCGTATAACGCGGTCCGGAAGTGGTTAAAATGACAACACTCTGTCAGTGTGAGGCAAGGCGCGCCGATCACCGGCATCTCCGTGTTTAAATGTGACCGTCTGTGATAGGACACAGTCGATCACATGGTTAAAGAGCCACTGACACGACTCTTTACAGAGATCGGGGTTTGCGCCGTGTCCCAGCAACACATCGCGGCCACGATCGGCGGGCTGCGCGCCCCTGCGGGCGCACGAGACCGGCCGTTCTGGGACCCTGTCATTTGATGGCGGGGCGCAACTAGTTAAAGAACTTGGCGTCTTTTGGAACTTTGAAGACCGGCACAAGGCAGTTCCCATATGTTTGAGGCGCCGCCAGTGACAAGAATTTTTCCAAGTCACTACAAAGCCATGAAATGCCATTGAAAAGTACTCGTGAACATCGAACAAATTATCATTCACATGCTTTAAATGTTGCTTAACATACCATCCAAAAATGTTGATTTTATTTGCAGATTAATGTACTTATAATAAATGGACATACGTCCGATGTATACACCTATTGAGACATATCACTTGTGCGCACGCAAAGTTTGCGCTTACTGCATGTGGCAGAACGCAACCAAGATGCAGGGTGAGGGACCGCCAGCTGTTAAACAAAAAAAACCAAAAACCTATTTTGTGCCACTAAAATGAATGTTTCGGCCGATTCGGTTTTAGAGATATTGGAATTCAAATTCAGAATTCTGTAACATCAAGCCCCGCCCACTTCGCACCCAATGTTCTTGAAATTTAAAAACAAAGATACAGTAGCATTCGTTTGCACCGCATCTGTGCCAATCTGTGCTGCAAAAACGAACGTACAGTACGGGCTGGTTTGGTTTCAGAGATATTGCGCATTGTAGTTGATGAAATCTCTTCCACTTCGCACCGCATGTTATTACATTGTAACCAATTCCCAACCCGTGTATAGACATATGATGACCGCAAGGTGCCTCTGCTATCCTGGGCGGCCGTCGTATAACGCCCCTCGTCTTCCCGGCGCTCCCGCCGCGTCACTCGGGAGCCAATGCCACGTGCCTGGTGGCCGCGATGGGCAGTCACAGAACAGGAACGTGGATCTGTGTGTGTAAACACGAAGATCCACGTCCTGTCAGGGGAGAGGAGACCGATCGTGTGTTCCTTCTATATAGGGACACCGATCTGTTACCTCCCCCAGTAAGTCCCCTCCCCCGCACAGTTATAGGGCGTACACATGGTCGGACATTGATCGGACATTCCGACAACAAAATCCTAGGATTTTTTCCGACGGATGTTGGCTCAAACTTGTTTTGTCTACACACGGTCGCACAAAGTTGTCGGAAAATCCGATCATTCTGAACGCGGTGACGTAAAACACGTACGTCGGGACTATAAACGGGGCAGTGGCCAATAGCTTTCATCTCTTTATTTATTCTGAGCATGCGTGGCACTTTGTCCGTCGGATTTGTGTACACACGATCGGAATTTCCGACAACGGATTTTGTTGTCGGAAAATTTTATCTCCTGCTCTCCAACTTTGTGTGTTGGAAAATCCGATGGAAAATGTCCGATGGAGCCCACACACGGTCGGAATTTCCGACAACACGCTCCGATCGGACATTTTCCATCGGAAAATCCGACCGTGTGTACGGGCCATTAGAATCACTCCCCAGGTAACGCATTTAACCCCTTGATCGCCCCCTAGTGTTAACTCCTTCCCTGCCAGTGACATTTATACAGTAATCAGTGCATTTTTATAGCACTGATCGTTGTATAAATGTCAATGGTCCCAAAATATTGTCAAAAGTGTCCAATATGTCCGCCGCAATATCCTAATAAAAATCGCAGACTAGTTAAAAAAAAAAAAATAATAATAATAAAAATGCCATAAATCAATAACCTATTTTGTAGACGTGATAACTTTTGTGCAAACCAATCAATATACGCTTATTGCGATTTTATTTTTTTTTTTACCAAAAATATGTAGAAGAATACATATCGGCCTAAACTGATGAAGAAATGTTTTTTTTTTTTTTAAATTGGGATATTTATTATAGCAAAAAGTAAAAAAATATTGTGTTTTTTTTTTCAAAATTCTCGCTCTTTTTTTGCTTATAGCGTGATCTGTGTCCGATCTGTGCGCCGCAATATCGCAGTCCCGCTAAAAATCTCAGAACGCCGCCATTACTATTAAAAAAAAAAAAGAAGAAGAAAAATGCCATAAATCTATCCCCTATTTTGTAGACGTGATAACTTTTGCGCAAACCAATCAATATACGCTTATTGCGATTTTGTTTACCAAGAATTGATATCGGCCTAAACTGATAGAAGAAATTTGTTTTTTGTTTTTTTTTTTAAATTTGGGGAATATTTATTATAGCAAAAAGTAAAAAATATATATTTTTTTTTTCAAAATTGACGTTTTTTTTTTTTTGTTTTGTTTATATCACAAAAAATAAAAACCGCAGAGGTGATCAAATGCCACCAAAAGAAAGCTCTATTTGGGGGGGAATGATCAAAATTTCATATGGGTAACAGTGTTGCAAACGCGCAATTGTTATTCAAAACGTGACAGCGCTGAAAGCTGAAAATTGGCCTGGGCGGAAAGGGGGTGAAAATGCCGGGTATTCAAGGGGTTAAGAACAATTATACAATTTGATTGTACTGATTTGTACTGCAAAAAAAAAAAATTTCTGTTTGTTCGGTTTTTGAGATATTGGACATTCAATGTTAGATTATGTAATCTAAAGCCACTTTGTAACCTAAAGGTCACTTTGCACTGTTATTACATTTCAAAAACAAATCTACCATATGTATGCGGCATTGGCAGGAAACACAATCATATTGGTATAGTGTATTGTGTATAGTGTATTTTTTTCATAAAGCACTCTCATTTTGTATCAGAAAGAATGATTATGGGACTTTTAGCCTTTTATGCTTTTAGCCTGAGCGACCGTAAAAAAAACCTAAAATATATCTTTGACGTTTTTTCAGAAGATCTTTTTAGATCTAGATGTGGGGAATCTATCTTCAAAAGTTCACACTTTAAGTACTTGCCGACCATCCACCGTCATTATACTGCGGCAGGTCGGCTCTCCTGCGCAAACCGCCGTAGGTGTACGTCGGTCTTTGCACAGGAGATAGCGAGCGTGCGGTCTCGATGTCCGCCGGCGACCCACGATCGCGGTGTACAGAGGGAGAACGGGGATCGGCCTATGTAAACAAGGCGATTCCCCATTCTGCCAGATGACATGTCAGAGTTCCTCTGTTGCCAGTGATCGGGAACAGCTATCTCTGTAGCCCATCCCCCCTACAGTTAGAACACCTCCCAGGGAACACACTTAACCCCTTGATCGCCCCCTAGTGTTAACCCCTTCCGTGCCAGTGACATTTATACATCGATCAGTGAATTTTTTTTTAGCATTGATCAATGTATTAATGTCACTGGTCCCCAAAAAGTGTCATTTGGGGTCAGATTTGTCCGCCGCAATGTCGCAATCCCGCTAAAAATCGCAGATCGCCGCCATTACCAGTAAAAACGTCCTTAAATCTTTCCCATAGTTTGTAGGCGCAATAACTTTTGCACAAAATAATCAATATACGCTTACTGGGATTTTTTTTTGACCAAAAATATGTAGAACAATATATATAAAAACTAAACTGATGAATATAAAAACTATAAACTGATGAATAAATTAGTTTTTTATATATTTTTTTGGATATGTATTATAGTAGAAAGTAAAAAAAAAAAAAGTTATTTTTTCAAAATTGTAGCTCTTTTTTTTACCACCAAAAGAAAGCTCTATTTGTGAGAAAAAACAGGACGACAATTTTGTTTGGGTACAGCGTCACACGGCCGCGCATTTGTCAGTTAAAGCCACGCAGTGCCGTATCGCAAAAAATGGCCTGGTCATTAAGGGGGAAAATCCTTCTGGGGCTGAAGTGGTTAAAGTGCAAATTACTTTCCTAAAAGGCTTTAAAAAAAAAAAGTTAATACATGTTGTATTCTATGTTCTTTACAGATATACTGTATATACAGGTCTGTGTTTCAGTTTGATTAGTTAGCTGAGAAAGAGGTATTTTTTTCTTATTTTTTTTTGAATGTTTACATTTACATTTGATGCTGCTTTAATAATATTACATTTGTAACACTTTATAAATAATAAATGTTAATTTGTTTTGAAAGCCTGTTTCATGAGACTATTCCTTTAAAAAAAAAAAAATATTATTGAATTAATTTTATATAAAAACCTTCAAACATATATCTAATACATTTGGAAAATAAGTAACTAAGTAATAGTAATCATAACTTATTGCACTATGGTCTATTAACTGAAAAAAAAATTGAGTTGTCTCTACTTAAAACAACAAAGTTGAAAAGATGAAAAGTCTAATGAGTCAGACAAAGATAAGTTTAGTTGACAGTACTTAGAAAGCTGATGCAAATAGTTGCCTCAGTTTGTTTGAGTAGACCCAGCACAATATTGTTTACAGTGTTGGAACCCCCAAAGAAGTATATAGATTTTCTGAACGCAGACACCCTGCAAAATAAAATGGTGGTAGTTACAATTTTTTTTATTTCACACAATATTTGCACAGCTATTTATCAAATGCATATTTTTAGGAGAAAAAAATACATTAAAATGAATTTTTTGTGCAAACAAACACAATATTATAACCAATATTTTGGTAAAATATAAAATGTTGGGTTGTATTGAGTAAATAGTTACCAAACATGTACAGTATATATTTTCTATTATTTTTCAATTAGTCAATATTTTTTAATACTGTAGCTGTATCTGACAATTCCAGTAGTAACACATGAAGACTTCAGGCTACAGAGGAATCTGCTGTGCCATTTATAGGCTGAAGGCTTATTTTCTCGAAGAAACTACCAGCCTGCTTGTGAAGACATGATAGAGAACCCCGCTGATTAGTTCCCGATTGTTAGAGGAGATCAAAGTTGTCAGACAGTGATACACAAGGTTCGAGAGCCACAAGCCACACAAATTGTTAGCATAGGGAGGATGTTTATTAACATATCCTCAGTATTGTCAGTAGGGGAACATCATCAGCAACACAATAAAATTGTAAAACATAATAAAAAGAAAAAACTACTGACACCAATCTCTAACCTACTGACACTTCCACTACTCTACTGACTGACACCATTCTCTGTCCTACTGACACCGTCATCTCCTCTGCTGACACCATCCTCTGCCTTACTCACACCATTCTCTGCTCTGCTATCCCTGTGTCCACTGTTCTACTGACACCATCTTCTGCTCTACTGACATCATCAACTTGCTCTACTGACACCGTCCTCTGCCCTACTGACACCATCCACTGCTCTACTGACACCGTCCTCTGCCCTACTGACACCATCCACTGCTCTACTGACACCGTCCACTGCCCTACTGACACTGTCCACTGCTCTACTGACACCGTCCACTGCTCTACTGACACCGTCCACTGCTCTACTGACACCGTCCACTGCCCTACTGACAACGTCCTCTGCTCAACTGACACTGTCCCCTGCTCTACTGACACCATCCACTGCCCTACTGACACTGTCCACTGCTCTACTGACACCGTTCTCTAATCTACTGACACCGTCCACTGCTCTACTGACACAGTCCACTGCTCTACTGACACCGTCCAGTGCTATACTGACACCGTCCACTGCTCTACTGACACTGTCCACTGCCCTACTGACAACATCCTCTGCTCTACTGACACTGTCCACTGCTCTACTGACACCATCCACTGCCCTACTGACAAAGTCCACTGCTCTACTGACACCGTCCTCTGCTCTACTGACACCATCCACTGCTCTACTGACACCATCCACTGCTCTACTAACACCATCCACTGCCTTACTCACACCATTCTCTGCTTTGCTATCCCTGTCCACTGCTCTACTGACATCATCAACTTGCTCTACTGACACCGTCCTCTGCCCTACTGACACCGTCCACTGCTCTACTGACACCGTCCACTGCCCTACTGACACCCTCCACTGCTCTACTGACACCGTCCACTGCTCTATTGACACCGTCCACTGCTCTATTGACACCATCCACTGCTCTGCTGACATCATCCACTGCTCTACTGACATCATCCTCTACTCTACTGACACCGTCCACACTCTATTGACACCATCCACTGCTCTACTGTCACCATCCTCTGCTCTACTGACACTGTCCACTGCTCTACTGACACTGTCCACTTCTCTACTGACACCGTCCACTGCTCTACTGACACCGTCCACTGCCCTACTGACACCATCCTCTGCTCTACTGACACCATCCACTGTCCTACTGACACCTTCCTCTGCTCTACTGACACCGTCCACTGCTCTACTGACACCATCCACTGCGCTACTGACACCGTCCACTGCCCTACTGACACCGTCCTCTGCTCTACTGACACCGTCCACTGCTCTACTGACACCATCCACTGCTCTACTGACACCGTCCTTTGCTCTACTGACACCGTCCTTTGCTCTATTGACACCGTCCACTGCTTTACTGACACCATCCACTGCCCTACTGACACCATCCACTGTCCTACTGACACCATCCATTGCTCTACTGACACCATCCACTGCCCTACTGACACCATCCTCTGCTCTACTGACACCGTCCACTGTGCTACTGTCACCCTGTCCACTGCTCTACTGACACCATCCACTGCTCTACTGACACCATCCACTGCTCTACTGACCATCCACTGCCCTACTGACACCGTCCACTGCTCTACTGACACTATCCACTGTCTTACTGACACCACCCTCTGCTCTACTGACATCATCCACTGCTCTACTGACACCATCCACTGCTCTACTGACACCATCCACTGCTCTACTGACACCATCCACTGTCCTACTGACACCATCCATTGCTCTACTGACACCATCCACTGCCCTACTGACACCGTCCTCTGCTCTACTGACACCGTCCACTGTGCTACTGTCACCCTGTCCACTGCTCAACTGACATCATCCATGATACCGTCTACTGCTCTACTGACACCATCCACTGTCCTACTGACACCATCCACTGCTCTACTGACACCATCCATTGTCCTACTGACACCATCCACTGTCCTACTGACACCATCCACTGCTCTACTGACACCATCCACTGCCCTACTTACACCGTCCTCTGCTCTACTGACACCGTCCACTGCGCTACTGTCACCCTGTCCACTGCTCAACTGACATCATCCACTGCTCTACTGACACCATCCACTGTCCTAATGACACCGTTCACTGCTCTACTGACACCATCCACTGCTCTACTGACACCATCCACTGCTCTACTGACCATCCACTGCCCTACTGACACCGTCCACTGCTCTACTGACACCATCCACTGTCCTACTGACACTGTCCACTCTCCTACTGACACCATGCACTGTCCTACTGACACCACCCTCTGCTCTACTAACACCGTCCACTGCTCTACTGACATCATCCACTGCTCTACTGACACCATCCACTGCTCTACTGACACCATCCACTGCTCTACTGACACCGTCCACTGCTCTACTGACACCGTCCACTGCTCTACTGACACCATCCACTGCCCTACTGACACCGTCCACTGCTCTACTGACACCATCCACTGTCCTACTGACACCATCCACTGCTCTACTGACACCATCCACTGCTCTACTGACACCATCCACTGCTCTACTGACACCGTCCACTGCCCTACTGATACCGTCTACTGCTCTACTGTCACCATCCACTGTCCTACTGACACCATCCACTGCTCTACTGACACCATCCATTGTCCTACTGACACCATCCTCTGCTCTACTGACACCATCCACTGCTCTACTGACACCATCCACTGCTCTACTGACACCATCCACTGCTCTACTGACACTGTCTACTGCTCTACTGACACCATCCACTGCTCTGGTGACACCATCCACTGTCCTACTGACACCATCCTCTGCTCTACTGACACCATCCACTGCCCTACTGATACCGTCCACTGCTCTACTGACACTGTCCACTGCTCTACTGACACCGTCCTCTGCTCTACTGACACCGTCCTCTGCTCTACTGACACCATCCACTGCCCTACTGACACTGTCCACTGCCCTACTGACACCGTCCACTGTCCTACTGACACCATCCACTGTCCTACTGACACCATCCTCTGCTCTACTGACACCGTCCACTGCTCTACTGACACCGTCCACTGCTCTACTGACACCATCCACTGTCCTACTGACACCTTCCTCTGCTCTACTGACACCGTCCACTGCTCTACTGACACCGTCCACTGCCCTACTGACACCGTCCTCTGCCCTACTGACACCGTCCACTGCTCTACTGACACTGTCCACTGCTCTACTGAAGCCGTCCTCTGATCTACTGACACCGTCCACTGCTCTACCCGACACCATCCACTGCCCTACTGACACTGTCCACTGCCCTACTGACACTGTCCACTGCCCTACTGACACCGTCCACTGTCCTACTGACACCATCCACTGTCCTACTGGCACCATCCTCTGCTCTACTGACACCGTCCACTGCTCTACTGACACCGTCCACTGCTCTACTGACATCATCCACTGTCCTACTGACACCTTCCTCTGCTCTACTGACACCATCCACTGCCCTACTGACACCATCCACTGCCCTACTGACACTCTCCACTGCTCTACTGACACCGTCCTCTGCTCTACTGACACCGTCCTCTGCTCTACTGACAGAAACCACTGCTCTACTGACAGCAACCACTGCTCTACTGACAACAACCACTGCTCTACTGACACCGTCCTTTGCTCTACTGACACCATCCACTGCCCTACTGACACCATCCACTGTCCTACTGACACCATCCACTGTCCTACTGACACCATCCACTGCTCTACTGACACCATCCACTGCTCTACTGACACCATCCACTGCCCTACTGACACCGTCCTCTGCTCTACTGACACCGTCCACTGCACTACTGACACCATCCACTGTCCTAATGACACCGTTCACTGCTCTACTGACACCATCCACTGCTCTACTGACCATCCACTGCCCTACTGACACCGTCCACTGCTCTACTGACACCATCCACTGTCCTACTGACACTGTCCACTGTCCTACTGACACCATGCACTGTCCTACTGAAACCATCCTCTGCTCTACTAACACCGTCCACTGCTCTAGTGATACCGTCCACTGCTCTACTGACACCATCCACTGCTCTACTGACACCATCCACTGCCCTACTGACACCGTCCTCTGCTCTACTGACACCGTCCACTGCACTACTGACACCATCCACTGTCCTAATGACACCGTTCACTGCTCTACTGACACCATCCACTGCTCTACTGACCATCCACTGCCCTACTGACACCGTCCACTGCTCTACTGACACCATCCACTGTCCTACTGACACTGTCCACTGTCCTACTGACACCATGCACTGTCCTACTGAAACCATCCTCTGCTCTACTAACACCGTCCACTGCTCTAGTGATACCGTCCACTGCTCTACTGACACCATCCACTGCTCTACTGACACCATCCACTGCTCTACTGACACCATCCACTGTCCTACTGACAGCATCCTCTGCCCTACTGATACCGTCTACTGCTCTACTGACACTGTCCACTGCTCTACTGACACCGTCCACTGCTCTACTGACACCATCCAGTGTCCTACTGACACCATCCTCTGCTCTACTGACACCGTCCACTGCTCTACTGACACCATCCACTGCTCTACTGACACCATCCACTGCTCTACTGACACCATCCACTGCTCTGGTGACACCATCCACTGCTCTGGTGACACCATCCACTGTCTTACTGACACCATCCTCTGCTCTACTGACACCGTCCACTGCCCTACTGATACCGTCCTCTGCTCTACTGACACTGTCCACTGCTCTACTGACACTGTCCACTGCTCTACTGACACTGTCCACTGCTCTACTGACACCGTCCACTGCCCTACTGACACCGTCCTCTGCTCTACTGACACCGTCCACTGCGCTACTGACACCGTCCACTGCTCAACTGACATCATCCACTGCTCTACTGACACCATCCACTGTCCTAAAGACACCGTTCACTGCTCTACTGACACTATCCACTGCTCTACTGACACCATCCACTGCTCTACTGACCATCCACTGCCCTACTGACACCGTCCACTGCTCTACTGACACCGTCCACTGCTCTACTGACACTGTCCACTGCCCTACTGACAACATCCTCTGCTCTACTGACACCGTCCCCTGCTCTACTGACACCATCCACTGCCCTACTGACACTGTCCACTGCTCTACTGACACCGTTCTCTAATCTACTGACACCGTCCACGGCCCTACTGACACAGTCCACTGCTCTACTGACACCGTCCAGTGCTCTACTGACACCGTCCACTGCTCTACTGACACCGTCCACTACCCTACTGACAACGTCCACTGCTCTACTGACACTGTCCACTGCTCTACTGACACCATCCACTGCCCTACTGACAAAGTCCACTGCTCTACTGACACCGTTCTCTGCTCTACTGACACCATCCACTGCTCTACTGACACCATCCACTGCTCTACTAACACCATCCACTGCCTTACTCACACCATTCTCTGCTTTGCTATCCCTGTCCACTGCTCTACTGACATCATCAACTTGCTCTACTGACACCGTCCTCTGACCTACTGACACCGTCCACTGCTCTACTGACACCGTCCACTGCCCTACTGACACCGTCCACTGCTCTACTGACACCGTCCACTGCTCTATTGACACCGTCCAATGCTCTACTAACACCATCCACTGCTCTACTGACGCCATCCACTGCTCTACTGACATCATCCACTGCTCTACTGACACCATCCTCTGCTCTACTGACAGCGTCCACACTCTATTGACACCGTCCACTGCTCTACTGTCACCATCCTCTGCTCTACTGACACTGTCCACTGCTCTACTGACACCGTCCACTGGCCTACTGACACAGTCCACTGCTCTACTGACACTGTCCACTGCTCTACTGACACCGTCCACTGCTCTACTGACACCGTCCACTGCTCTACTGACACCGTCCTCTGCTCTACTGACACCGTCCACTGGCCTACTGACACAGTCCACTGCTCTACTGACACTGTCCACTGCTCTACTGACACCGTCCACTGCTCTACTGACACCGTCCACTGCTCTACTGACACCGTCCACTCCCCTACTGACACCATCATCTGCTCTACTGACACCATCCACTGTCCTACTGACACCTTCCTCTGCTCTACTAACACCGTCCACTGCTCTACTGATACCGTCCACTGCTCTACTGACACTGTCCACTGCGCTACTGACACCATCCACTGCCCTACTGACACCGTCCACTGCTCTACTGACACTGTCCACTGCTCTACTGACAGCAACCACTGCTCTACTGACAGCAACCACTGCTCTACTGACACCATCCACTGCTCTACTGACACTGTCCTTTGCTCTACTGACACCGTCCACTGCTCTACTGACACCATCCACTGCCCTA
This sequence comes from Lithobates septentrionalis, assembly GCA_037952835.1. Classification (NCBI taxonomy): domain Eukaryota; kingdom Metazoa; phylum Chordata; class Amphibia; order Anura; family Ranidae; genus Lithobates; species Lithobates septentrionalis. The sequence continues at coordinate 212,922 of JBBDGP010002979.1, forward strand.
CTGACACCATCCACTGTCCTACTGACACCATCCACTGCTCTACTGACACCATCCACTGCCCTACTTACACCGTCCTCTGCTCTACTGACACCATCCACTGCGCTACTGTCACCCTGTCCACTGCTCAACTGACATCATCCACTGCTCTACTGACACCATCCACTGTCCTAATGACACCGTTCACTGCTCTACTGACACCATCCACTGCTCTACTGACACCATCCACTGCTCTACTGACCATCCACTGCCCTACTGACACCGTCCACTGCTCTACTGACACCATCCACTGTCCTACTGACACTGTCCACTGTCCTACTGACACCATGCACTGTCCTACTGACACCACCCTCTGCTCTACTAACACCATCCACTGCTCTAGTGATACCATCCACTGCTCTATTGACATCATCCACTGCTCTACTGACACCATCCACTGCTCTACTGACAGCATCCACTGCTCTACTGACACCGTCCACTGCTCTACTGACACCGTCCACTGCTCTACTGACACCATCCACTGCCCTACTGACACCGTCCACTGCTCTACTGACACCGTCCACTACCCTACTGACAACGTCCACTGCTCTACTGACACTGTCCACTGCTCTACTGACACCATCCACTGCCCTACTGACAAAGTCCACTGCTCTACTGACACCGTCCTCTGCTCTACTGACACCATCCACTGCTCTACTGACACCATCCACTGCTCTACTAACACCATCCACTGCCTTACTCACACCATTCTCTGCTTTGCTATCCCTGTCCACTGCTCTACTGACATCATCAACTTGCTCTACTGACACCGTCCTCTGACCTACTGACACCGTCCACTGCTCTACTGACACCGTCCACTGCCCTACTGACACCGTCCACTGCTCTACTGACACCGTCCACTGCTCTATTGACACCGTCCAATGCTCTACTAACACCATCCACTGCTCTACTGACGCCATCCACTGCTCTACTGACATCATCCACTGCTCTACTGACACCATCCTCTGCTCTACTGACAGCGTCCACACTCTATTGACACCGTCCACTGCTCTACTGTCACCATCCTCTGCTCTACTGACACTGTCCACTGCTCTACTGACACTGTCCACACTCTACTGACACCGTCCACTGCTCTACTGACACCGTCCACTGGCCTACTGACACAGTCCACTGCTCTACTGACACTGTCCACTGCTCTACTGACACCGTCCACTGCTCTACTGACACCGTCCACTGCTCTACTGACACCGTCCACTCCCCTACTGACACCATCATCTGCTCTACTGACACCATCCACTGTCCTACTGACACCTTCCTCTGCTCTACTAACACCGTCCACTGCTCTACTGATACCGTCCACTGCTCTACTGACACTGTCCACTGCGCTACTGACACCATCCACTGCCCTACTGACACCGTCCACTGCTCTACTGACACTGTCCACTGCTCTACTGACAGCAACCACTGCTCTACTGACAGCAACCACTGCTCTACTGACACCATCCACTGCTCTACTGACACTGTCCTTTGCTCTACTGACACCGTCCACTGCTCTACTGACACCATCCACTGCCCTACTGACACCATCCACTGTCCTACTGACACCATCCACTGCTCTACTGACACCATCCACTGCCCTACTTACACCGTCCTCTGCTCTACTGACACCGTCCACTGCGCTACTGTCACCCTGTCCACTGCTCAACTGACATCATCCACTGCTCTACTGACACCATCCACTGTCCTAATGACACCGTTCACTGCTCTATTGACACCATCCACTGCTCTACTGACACCATCCACTGCTCTACTGACCATCCACTGCCCTACTGACACCGTCCACTGCTCTACTGACACCATCCACTGTCCTACTGACACTGTCCACTGTCCTACTGACACCATGCACTGTCCTACTGACACCACCCTCTGCTCTACTAACACCATCCACTGCTCTAGTGATACCATCCACTGCTCTACTGACATCATCCACTGCTCTACTGACACCGTCCACTGCTCTACTGACACCGTCCACTGCTCTACTGACACCATCCACTGCCCTACTGACACCGTCCACTGCTCTACTGACACCATCCACTGTCCTACTGACACCGTCCACTGCTCTACTGACACCATCCACTGCCCTACTGACACCGTCCACTGCTCTACTGACACCATCCATTGTCCTACTGACACCATCCTCTGCTCTACTGACACCATCCACTGCTCTACTGACACCATCCACTGCTCTACTGACACCATCCACTGCTCTACTGACACTGTCCACTGCTCTACTGACACCATCCACTGCTCTGGTGACACCATCCACTGTCCTACTGACACCATCCTCTGCTCTACTGACACCATCCACTGCCCTACTGATACCGCCCACTGCTCTACTGACACTGTCCACTGCTCTACTGACACCGTCCTCTGCTCTACTGACACCGTCCTCTGCTCTACTGACACCATCCACTGCCCTACTGACACTGTCCACTGCCCTACTGACACCGTCCACTGTTCTACTGACACCATCCACTGTCCTACTGACACCATCCTCTGCTCTACTGACACCGTCCGCTGCTCTACTGACACCGTCCACTGCTCTACTGACACCATCCACTGTCCTACTGACACCTTCCTCTGCTCTACTGACACCGTCCACTGCCCTACCGACACCGTCCACTGCTCTACTGACACTGTCCACTGCTCTACTGAAGCCGTCCTCTGCTCTACTGACACTGTCCACTGCTCTACTGACACCATCCACTGCCCTACTGACACTGTCCACTGCCCTACTGACACTGTCCACTGCCCTACTGACACCATCCACTGTCCTACTGACACCATCCACTGTCCTACTGACACCATCCTCTGCTCTACTGACACCGTCCACTGCTCTACTGACACCGTCCACTGCTCTACTGACACCATCCACTGTCCTACTGACACCTTCCTCTGCTCTACTGACACCATCCACTGCCCTACTGACACCATCCACTGCCCTACTGACACTGTCCACTGCTCTACTGACACCGTCCTCTGCTCTACTGACACCGTCCTCTGCTCTACTGACAGCAACCACTGCTCTACTGACAGCAACCACTGCTCTACTGACAACAACCACTGCTCTACTGACACCGTCCTTTGCTCTACTGACACCATCCACTGCCCTACTGACACCATCCACTGTCCTACTGACACCATCCACTGTCCTACTGACACCATCCACTGTCCTACTGACACCATCCACTGCTCTACTGACACCATCCACTGCTCTACTGACACCATCCACTGCCCTACTGACACCGTCCTCTGCTCTACTGACACCGTCCACTGCACTACTGACACCATCCACTGTCCTAATGACACCGTTCACTGCTCTACTGACACCATCCACTGCTCTACTGACACCATCCACTGCTCTACTGACCATCCACTGCCCTACTGACACCGTCCACTGCTCTACTGACACCATCCACTGTCCTACTGACACTGTCCACTGTCCTACTGACACCATGCACTGTCCTACTGAAACCATCCTCTGCTCTACTAACACCGTCCACTGCTCTAGTGATACCGTCCACTGCTCTACTGACACCATCCACTGCTCTACTGACACCATCCACTGCTCTACTAACACCATCCACTGTCCTACTGACAGCATCCTCTGCCCTACTGATACCGTTTACTGCTTTACTGACACTGTCCACTGCTCTACTGACACCATCCAGTGTCCTACTGACACCATCCTCTGCTCTACTGACACCGTCCACTGCTCTACTGACACCATCCACTGCTCTACTGACACCATCCACTGCTCTACTGACACCATCCACTGCTCTGGTGACACCATCCACTGTCCTACTGACACCATCCTCTGCTCTACTGACACCGTCCACTGCCCTACTGATACCGTCCACTGCTCTACTGACACTGTCCACTGCTCTACTGACACCGTCCTCTGCTCTACTGACACCATCCACTGCCCTACTGACACTGTCCGCTGCTCTACTGACACCGTCCACTGCCCTACTTACACCGTCCACTGCGCTACTGACACCGTCCACTGCGCTACTGACACCGTCCACTGCTCAACTGACATCATCCACTGCTCTACTGACACCATCCACTGTCCTAATGACACCGTTCACTGCTCTACTGACACCATCCACTGCTTTGACACCATCCACTGCTCTACTGACCATCCACTGCCCTACTGACACTGTCCACTGCTCTACTGACACCATCCACTGTCCTACTGACACTGTCCACTGTCCTACTGACACCATGCACTGTCCTACTGACACCGTCCACTGCTCTACTGACATCGTCCACTGCCCTACTGACACCGTCCACTGCTCTACTGACACCGTCCACTGCTCTACTGACACCGTCCACTGCTCTACTGACACCGTCCACTGCCCTACTGACACCGTCCACTGCTCTACTGACACCGTCCACTGCTATGACACCATCTTCTGCCTTGCTAACACTCTCCACTGCTTTACTGACACCATCCACTGTCCTACTGACACCATCCTCTGCTCTGCTGACACCGTCCTCTGCTCTAATGCAATAGTCTGCGCACGCCTGTGTTCGCTTTAATCATAGTGATTGGTTTTCAAATGAGGCGAATCAGCTAATCTGTGAATTTTTTTAACTTAAAAAAAAAGAAATCCAATAGGCGATTCTCAGATTTCAATCCTCTTATACTTCTGAGGCCGATAATCTTTTAAGATATTTTTTCATTGACTTCTACAAGTTAAATCTGACAGGGCTTGCTGCAAGTGAAAATAAACAAAGCCGCGGTCCCAAAGTCCGACCCCATCACAGGTTGTCAGCCCGGCCACCACCAGGAAAGAGAAGAGTGAACTGTGTCATATTCACTTTATTTGTCAGGATTTCATCATCCCCCCCCCCCCACTCTGCAGCTCGCCGTTTGTTGAAATGAACCCGGCCACCTCTTCTCACATCTGGAGAAACAAACCAACACGGGTTCAATCACCAGATTTTATATAAACTTGTCATTCGGAATTAGAGCCGTGACCGGGCTGTTCGCCGTGCCTAGGCACCACCAAGCTGGGGAAGGCTGTCATCTCCTACAAAAATACATAAAGATTCACGTCTAATTAGACATTTCGGAACAGATTAGCCGGTAATTCGTATAAACAGGGAGACCCTCCGATCCCCCCCCCAAGGTGAGAATTAATAACACCAAAAAAAGAGATCAATGTAAAGCTTTGCCTTAACCCCTTCAATACCGGACACCCCCAACCAGACACCCCCTTTTGAATACTGAGCACCCCCTACCAGACACCCCCTTTTCAATACCAGGCACCCCCTACCAGATACCCCCTTTTCAATACTGAGCACCACCTACCAGACACCCCCTTTTCAATACCGGGCACCCCCTACCAGACACCCCCTTTTCAATACCGGGCACCCCCTACCAGACACCCCCTTTTCAATAACGGGCACCCCCTACCAGACACCCCCTTTTCAATACCAGGCACCCCTTACCAGACACCCCCTTTTCAATACTGGGCACCCCATACCAGACACCCCCCTTTTCAATACCGGGCACCCCCTACCATACACCCCCTTTTCAATACCGGCACCCCCTACCAGACAACCTCTTTTCAATACTGGGCACCCCCTACCAGACACCCTCTTTTCAATACTGGGCACCCCCTACCAGACACTCTCTTTTCAATACTGGGCATCCCCTACCAGACACCTCCTTTTCAATACCAAGCACCCCCTACCAGACACCCCCTTTTCAATACCGGGCACCCCCTACCAGACACCCCCTTTTCAATACCGGGCTCCCCCTACCAGACACCCCCTTTTTAATACCGGGCACCCACTACCATAACCCCCTTTTCAATACTGAGCACCCCTTACCAGACACCCCCTTTTCAATACCGGGCACCCCCTACCAGACACCCCCTTTTCAATACTGGGCACCCTCTACCAGACACCCCCTTTTCAATACCTGGCACCCCCTACCAGACACCCCCTTTTCAATACCGAGCACCCCCTACCAGACACCCCCTTTTCAATACCAGGCACCCCCTACCAGACACCCCCTTTTCAATACCGGGCACCCCCTACCAGACACCCCCTTTTCAATACCGGGCACCCACTACCATACACCCCCTTTTCAATACTGAGCACCCCCTACCAGACACCCCCTTTTCAATACCGAGCACCCCCTACCAGATACCCCCTTTTCAATACCGGGCACCCCCTACCAGAAACCCCCTTTTCAATACCGGGCACCCCCTACCAGAAACCCCCTTTTCAATACCGGGCACCCCCTACCAGACACCCCCTTTTCAATACCGGCACCCCCTACCAGACACCCCCTTTTCAATGCCGGGCACCCCCTACCAGACACCCCCTTTTCAATACCGGGCACCCCCTTCCCTTTACCTTAATCCCCTCAATACTGGGCACCCCCTTTTCAATACCAGGCACCCCCTACCAGACACCCCCTTTTCAATACTGGGCACCCCCTACCAGACACCCCCTTTTCAATACTGGGCACCCCCTACCAGACACCCCCTTTTCAATACCGGGCACCCCCTACCATACGCCCCCTTTTCAATACCGTGCACCCCCTACCATAACCCCCTTTACAATACCGAGCACCCCCTACCAGACACCCCCTTTTTAATACCGGGCACCCCCAACCAGACACCCTCTTTTCAATACTGGGCATCCCCTACCAGACACCCCCTTTTCAATACCGAGCACCCCCTACCAGACTCCCCCTTTTCAATACCTGGCACCCCCTACCAGACACCCCCTTTTCAATCCCGGGCACCCACTACCATACACCCCCTTTTCAATACTGAGCACCCCCTACCAGACACCCCCTTTTCAATACCGGGCACCCCCTACCAGACACCCTCTTTTCAATACTGGGCACCCCATACCAGACACCCCCCTTTTCAATACCGGGCACCCCCTACCATACACCCCCTTTTCAATACCAGGCACTCCCTATCAGACAACCTCTTTTCACAACTGGGCACCCCCTACCAGACACCCTCTTTTCAATACTGGGCACCCCCTACCAGACACCCTCTTTTCAATAATGGGCCTCCCCTACCAGACACCCCCTTTTCAATACCAAGCACCCCCTACCAGACACCCCCTTTTCAATACCGGGCACCCCCTACCAGACACCCCCTTTTCAATACCGGGCTCCCCCTACCAGACACCCCCTTTTTAATACCGGGCACCCACTACCATAACCCCCTTTTCAATACTGAGCACCCCTTACCAGACACCCCCTTTTCAATACCGGGCACCCCCTACCAGAAACCCCCTTTTCAATACCGGGCACCCCCTACCAGAAACCCCCTTTTCAATACCGGGCACCCCCTACCAGACACCCCCTTTTCAATACCGGCACCCCCTACCAGACACCCCCTTTTCAATGCCGGGCACCCCCTACCAGACACCCCCTTTTCAATACCGGGCACCCCCTTCCCTTTACCTTAATCCCCTCAATACTGGGCACCCCCTTTTCAATACCAGGCACCCCCTACCAGACACCCCCTTTTCAATACTGGGCACCCCCTACCAGACACCCCCTTTTCAATACTGGGCACCCCCTACCAGACACCCCCTTTTCAATACCGGGCACCCCCTACCATACGCCCCCTTTTCAATACCGTGCACCCCCTACCATAACCCCCTTTACAATACCGAGCACCCCCTACCAGACACCCCCTTTTTAATACCGGGCACCCCCAACCAGACACCCTCTTTTCAATACTGGGCATCCCCTACCAGACACCCCCTTTTCAATACCGAGCACCCCCTACCAGACTCCCCCTTTTCAATACCTGGCACCCCCTACCAGACACCCCCTTTTCAATCCCGGGCACCCACTACCATACACCCCCTTTTCAATACTGAGCACCCCCTACCAGACACCCCCTTTTCAATACCGGGCACCCCCTACCAGACACCCTCTTTTCAATACTGGGCACCCCATACCAGACACCCCCCTTTTCAATACCGGGCACCCCCTACCATACACCCCCTTTTCAATACCAGGCACTCCCTATCAGACAACCTCTTTTCACAACTGGGCACCCCCTACCAGACACCCTCTTTTCAATACTGGGCACCCCCTACCAGACACCCTCTTTTCAATAATGGGCCTCCCCTACCAGACACCCCCTTTTCAATACCAAGCACCCCCTACCAGACACCCCCTTTTCAATACCGGGCACCCCCTACCAGACACCCCCTTTTCAATACCGGGCTCCCCCTACCAGACACCCCCTTTTTAATACCGGGCACCCACTACCATAACCCCCTTTTCAATACTGAGCACCCCTTACCAGACACCCCCTTTTCAATACCGGGCACCCCCTACCAGACACCCCCTTTTCAATACTGGGCACCCTCTACCAGACACCCCCTTTTTAATACCTGGCACCCCCTACCAGACACCCCCTTTTCAATACCGAGCACCCCCTACCAGACACCCCCTTTTCAATACCAGGCACCCCCTACCAGACACCCCCTTTTCAATACCGGGCACCCCCTACCAGACACCCCCTTTTCAATACCGGGCACCCACTACCATACACCCCCTTTTCAATACGGAGCACCCCCTACCAGACACCCCTTTTCAATACCGGGCACCCCCTACCAGACACCCCCTTTTCAATACCGAGCACCCCCTACCAGATACCCCCTTTTCAATACCGGGCACCCCCTACCAGACACCCCCTTTTCAATACCGGGCACCCCCTACCAGACACCCCCTTTTCAATACCGGCACCCCCTACCAGACACCCCCTTTTCAATGCTGGGCACCCCCTACCAGCCACCCCCTTTTCAATACCGGGCACCCCCTTCCCTTTACCTTAATCCCCTCAATACTGGGCACCCCCTTTTCAATACCGGGCACCCCCTACCAGACACCCCCTTTTCAATACTGGGCACCCCCTACCAGACACCCCCTTTTCAATACTGGGCACCCCCTACCAGACACCCCCTTTTCAATACCGGGCACCCCCTACCAGACACCCCCTTTTCAATACCGGGTACCCACTACCATACACCCCCTTTTCAATACTGAGCACCCCCTACCAGACACCCCTTTTCAATACCGGCACCCCCTACCAGACACCCCCTTTTCAATACCGAGCACCCCCTACCAGATACCCCCTTTTCAATACCGGGCACCCCCTACCAGAAACCCCCTTTTCAATACCGGGCACCCCCTACCAGACACCCCCTTTTCAATACCGAGCACCCCCTACCAGACACCCCCTTTTCAATACCAGGCACCCCCTACCAGACACCCCCTTTTCAATACCGGGCACCCCCTACCAGACACCCCCTTTTCAATACCGGGCACCCCCTACCAGATACCCCCTTTTCAATACCGGCACCCCCTACCAGACACCCCCTTTTCAATGCCGGGCACCCCCTACCAGACACCCCCTTTTCAATACCGGGCACCCCCTTCCCTTTACCTTAATCCCCTCAATACTGGGCACCCCCTTTTCAATACCAGGCACCCCCTACCAGACACCCCCTTTTCAATACTGGGCACCCCCTACCAGACACCCCCTTTTCAATACTGGGCACCCCCTACCAGACACCCCCTTTTCAATACCGGGCACCCCCTACCATATGCCCCCTTTTCAATACCGTGCACCCCCTACCATAACCCCCTTTACAATACCGAGCACCCCCTACCAGACACCCCCTTTTTAATACCGGGCACCCCCAACCAGACACCCTCTTTTCAATACTGGGCATCCCCTACCAGACACCCCCTTTTCAATACGGAGCACCCCCTACCAGACTCCCCCTTTTCAATACCTGGCACCCCCTACCAGACACCCCCTTTTCAATCCCGGGCACCCACTACCATACACCCCCTTTTCAATACTGAGCACCCCCTACCAGACACCCCCTTTTCAATACCGGGCACCCCCTACCAGACACCCTCTTTTCAATACTGGGCACCCCATACCAGACACCCCCCTTTTCAATACCGGGCACCCCCTACCATACACCCCCTTTTCAATACCAGGCACTCCCTATCAGACAACCTCTTTTCAATACTGGGCACCCCCTACCAGACACCCTCTTTTCAATACTGGGCACCCCCTACCAGACACCCTCTTTTCAATAATGGGCATCCCCTACCAGACACCCCCTTTTCAATACCAAGCACCCCCTACCAGACACCCCCTTTTCAATACCGGGCACCCCCTACCAGACACCCCCTTTTCAATACCGGGCTCCCCCTACCAGACACCCCCTTTTTAATACCGGGCACCCACTACCATAACCCCCTTTTCAATACTGAGCACCCCTTACCAGACACCCCCTTTTCAATACCGGGCACCCCCTACAAGACACCCCCTTTTCAATACTGGGCACCCTCTACCAGACACCCCCTTTTCAATACCTGGCACCCCCTACCAGACACCCCCTTTTCAATACCGAGCACCCCCTACCAGACACCCCCTTTTCAATACCAGGCACCCCCTACCAGACACCCCCTTTTCAATACCGGGCACCCCCTACCAGACACCCCCTACCAGACACCCCCTTTTCAATACCGGGCACCCACTACCATACACCCCCTTTTCAATACGGAGCACCCCCTACCAGACACCCCTTTTCAATACCGGGCACCCCCTACCAGACACCCCCTTTTCAATACCGAGCACCCCCTACCAGATACCCCCTTTTCAATACCGGGCACCCCCTACCAGACACCCCCTTTTCAATACCGGGCACCCCCTACCAGACACCCCCTTTTCAATACCGGCACCCCCTACCAGACACCCCCTTTTCAATGCTGGGCACCCCCTACCAGACACCCCCTTTTCAATACCGGGCACACCCTTCCCTTTACCTTAATCCCCTCAATACTGGGCACCCCCTTTTCAATACCGGGCACCCCCTACCAGACACCCCCTTTTCAATACTGGGCACCCCCTACCAGACACCCCCTTTTCAATACTGGGCACCCCCTACCAGACACCCCCTTTTCAATACCGGGCACCCCCTACCAGACACCCCCTTTTCAATACCGTGCACCCACTACCATACACCCCCTTTTCAATACTGAGCACCCCCTACCAGACACCCCTTTTCAATACCGGCACCCCCTACCAGACATCCCCTTTTCAATACCGAGCACCCCCTACCAGATACCCCCTTTTCAATACCGGGCACCCCCTACCAGAAACCCCCTTTTCAATACCGGGCACCGCCTACCAGACACCCCCTTTTCAATACCGGCACCCCCTACCAGACACCCCCTTTTCAATGCCGGGCACCCCCTACCAGACACCCCCTTTTCAATACCGGGCACCCCCTTCCCTTTACCTTAATCCCCTCAATACTGGGCACCCCCTTTTCAATACCAGGCACCCCCTACCAGACACCCCCTTTTCAATACTGGGCACCCCCTACCAGACACCCCCTTTTCAATACTGGGCACCCCCTACCAGACACCCCCTTTTCAATACCGGGCACCCCCTACCATATGCCCCCTTTTCAATACCGTGCACCCCCTACCATAACCCCCTTTACAATACCGAGCACCCCCTACCAGACACCCCCTTTTTAATACCGGGCACCCCCAACCAGACACCCTCTTTTAAATACTGGGCATCCCCTACCAGACACCCCCTTTTCAATACGGAGCACCCCCTACCAGACTCCCCCTTTTCAATACCTGGCACCCCCTACCAGACACCCCCTTTTCAATCCCGGGCACCCACTACCATACACCCCCTTTTCAATACTGAGCACCCCCTACCAGACACCCCCTTTTCAATACCGGGCACCCCCTACCAGACACCCTCTTTTCAATACTGGGCACCCCATACCAGACACCCCCCTTTTCAATACCGGGCACCCCCTACCATACACCCCCTTTTCAATACCAGGCACTCCCTACCAGACAACCTCTTTTCAATACTGGGCACCCCCTACCAGACACCCTCTTTTCAATACTGGGCACCCCCTACCAGACACCCTCTTTTCAATAATGGGCATCCCCTACCAGACACCCCCTTTTCAATACCAAGCACCCCCTACCAGACACCCCCTTTTCAATACCGGGCACCCCCTACCAGACACCCCCTTTTCAATACCGGGCTCCCCCTACCAGACACCCCCTTTTTAATACCGGGCACCCACTACCATAACCCCCTTTTCAATACTGAGCACCCCTTACCAGACACCCCCTTTTCAATACCGGGCACCCCCTACCAGACACCCCCTTTTCAATAGTGGGCACCCTCTACCAGACACCCCCTTTTCAATACCTGGCACCCCCTACCAGACACCCCCTTTTCAATACCGAGCACCCCCTACCAGACACCCCCTTTTCAATACCAGGCACCCCCTACCAGACACCCCCTTTTCAATACCGGGCACCCCCTACCAGACACCCCCTACCAGACACCCCCTTTTCAATACCGGGCACCCACTACCATACACCCCCTTTTCAATACGGAGCACCCCCTACCAGACACCCCTTTTCAATACCGGGCACCCACTACCAGAAACCCCCTTTTCAATACCGGGCACCCCCTACCAGACACCCCCTTTTCAATACCGAGCACCCCCTACCAGATACCCCCTTTTCAATACCGGGCACCCCCTACCAGACACCCCCTTTTCAATACCGGGCACCCCCTACCAGACACCCCCTTTTCAATACCGGCACCCCCTACCAGACACCCCCTTTTCAATGCTGGGCACCCCTACCAGACACCCCCTTTTCAATACCGGGCACCCCCTTCCCTTTACCTTAATCCCCTCAATACTGGGCACCCCCTTTTCAATTCCGGGCACCCCCTACCAGACACCCCCTTTTCAATACTGGGCACCCCTACCAGACACCCCCTTTTCAATACTGGGCACCCCCTACCAGACACCCCCTTTTCAATACCGGGCACCCCCTACCATACGCCCCCTTTTCAATACCGTGCACCCCCTACCATAACCCCCTTTACAATACTGAGCACCCCCTACCAGACACCCCCTTTTTAATACCGGGCACCCCCAACCAGACACCCTCTTTTCAATACTGGGCATCCCCTACCAGACACCCCCTTTTCAATACCGAGCACCCCTACCAGACTCCCCCTTTTCAATATCGAGCACCCCCTACCAGACACCCCCTTTTCAATACCGGGCACCCCCTACCAGACACCCCCTTTTCAATACCGGGCACCCCCTACCAGACACCCCCTTTTCAATACTGGGCACCCCCTACCAGACACCCCCTTTTCAATACCGGGCACCCACTACCATACACCCCCTTTTCAATACTGAGCACCCCCTACCAGACACCCCTTTTCAATACCGGGCACCCCCTACCAGACACCCCCTTTTCAATACCAAGCACCCCCTACCAGATACCCCATTTTCAATACCGGGCACCCCCTACCAGACACCCCCTTTTCAATACCGGGCACCCCCTACCAGACACCCCCTTTTCAATACCGGCACCCCCTACCAGACACCCCCTTTTCAATGCTGGGCACCCCCTACCAGACACCCCCTTTTTAATACCGGGCACCCCCTTCCCTTTACCTTAATCCCCTCAATACTGGGCACCCCCTTTTCAATACCGGGCACCCCCTACCAGACACCCCCTTTTCAATACTGGGCACCCCCTACCAGACACCCCCTTTTCAATACTGGGCACCCCCTACCAGACACCCCCTTTTCAATACCGGGCACCCCCTACCATACGCCCCCTTTTCAATACCGTGCACCCCCTACCATAACCCCCTTTACAATACTGAGCACCCCCTACCAGACACCCCCTTTTTAATACCGGGCACCCCCAACCAGACACCCTCTTTTCAATACTGGGCATCCCCTACCAGACACCCCCTTTTCAATACCGAGCACCCCCTACCAGACTCCCCCTTTTCAATACCCGGCACCCCCTACCAGACACCCCCTTTTCAATCCCGGACACCCACTACCATACACCCCCTTTTCAATACTGAGCACCCCCTACCAGACACCCCCTTTTCAATACATAGCACCCCCTACCAGACACCCTCTTTTCAATACTGAGCACCCCCTACCAGATACCCCCTTTTTAATACCGGGCAACCCCTACCAGACATCGCGTTTTCAATACTGGGCACCCCCTACCAGACACCCTCTTTTCAATACCGGCACCTCCTACCAGACACCCCCTTTTCAATACCGGCACCCCCTACCAGACACCCCCTTTTCAATACCGGGCACCGCCTTCCCTTTACCTTAATCCCCTCAATACTGGGCACCCCCTTTTCAATACCGGACACCCTCTTCTCTTGCCTTAACTCCTTCAATACTGGACACCATCTCCCCCTTGCTTTAACCCCTTCAATACTGGACACCCCCTTCCCTTTGTCTTAACCCCTAAAATACCTGGCGCCCCTTCCCTTTGCCCTAATCCCTATAAGACCAAATGCCCTCTTTTCAATACTGGACACTCCCTTCCCTTTGCCTTAACCGCTTCAATTCTGTACACCCTCATCCCTTTGCTTTAATCCCTTCAATACTGGTAACCCCTTCCTTTTGCCTTAACCCCTAAAAAATACTGGGCGCCCCCTGCCCTTTGCCTTAACACCTTCAATACTGGACACCCCCTTCCCTTTGCCTTAACCCCTAAAATACCAGGTGCCCCCTTCCCTTTGCCTTGACCCCTATAAGACTGAACACCCCCTTTTCAAAACTGGACACCCACTTCCCTTTGCCTTAACCCCTTCAATACCGGACACCCCCTTCCCTTAACCCCCAAAATACCAGACACCTCCTTTTCAATACCACACACCCCCTTCCCTTAGCCTTAACCCCTAAAAAATACTGGTTGCCCCCTTCCCTTTGACTTAACACCTTTAATACCGGACACATAGTTACATAGTTACATAGTAGGTGAGGTTGAAAAAAGACACAAGTCCATCAAGTCCAACCTTTGTGTGTGATTATGTGTCAGTATTACATTATATATCCCTGTATGTTGTGGTCATTCAGGTGATTATCTAATAGTTTTTTGAAACTATCGATGCCCCCCGCTGAGACCACCGCCTGTGGAAGGGAATTCCACATCCTTGCCGCTTTTACAGTAAAGAACCTTTTACGTAGTTTAAGGTTAAACCTCTTTTCTAGTTTTCTAATTTTAATGAGTGGCCACGAGTTTTATTAAACTACCTTCCTCAAAAAAGTTTTATCCCTATTGTGGGATCACCAGTACGTTATTTATAAATTGAAATCCTATCCCCTCCCAACCTTTCCTCATAACTAATATCCTCCAGACCCTTTATTAGCTTTGTTGCCCTTCTTTGTACTCGCTCCATTTCCAGTACATCCTTCCTGAGGACTGGTGCCCAGAACTGGACAGCATACTCCAGGTGCGGCCGGACCAGAGTCTTGTAGAGCGGGAGAATTATCGTTTTATCTCTGTAGTTGATCCCCTTTTTAATGGCAATATTCTGTTTGCTTTGTTAGCAGCAGCTTGGCATTGCATGCCATTGCTGAGCCTATCATCTACTAGGACCCCCAGGTCCTTTTCCATCCTAGATTCCCCCAGAGGTTCTCCGCCCAGTCTATAGATTGCATTCAGATTTTTGCCAAATGCATTATTTTACATTTTTCCACATTGAACCTAATTTGCCATGTAGGTGCCCACCCCATTAATTTGTTCAGGTTTCCGCATCCTGCAGAGAAGTTATTGCCCTGCTTAGCTTAGTATCGTCTGCAAATACAGAGATTGAACTGTTTATCCCATCCTCCAGGTCATTTATGAACAAATTAAACAGGATTGGTCCCAGATACCCTCTATTCAAAACCGGACACCCTCTTCCCTTTGCCTTAACTCCTAAAATACCAGACACCCTCTTCTCTTTGCCTTAACCCCTTCAATACCGGACACATAGTTACATAGTTACATAGTAGGTGAGGTTGAAAAAAAGACACAAGTCCATCAAGTCCAACCTATGTGTGTGATTATGTGTCAGTGGCGTTGCTAGGGGGTGGCTTTTGAGGGCTATAGCCCCGAATCTGGGGCCGATAGCCCCGAGTCCCAGGGGTCCCCAACCACAGGGCCTCAGCCTACTACCGAGCCATGGCTTTTCTGCAGTAGTGCGGTGGGCAGCACGGGAGAGCCGGAGAGTGGACAGGCAGCACAGGAGAGCCGGGCGCCCGACAGAGCAGAGAGATTACATCATCTCTCATTGCCCGCCCTCTCTCTGGTGACCCTGATGTAAGGAGCGGCTCTCTAGGGACCCTGAAGTAAATGAGGGGGCTTTCTGGGGACCCTGATAAAAGGCGCAGGCTATCTTTGGACTCTGATGTAAGGGGGGCTCTCTGGGGACCCTGATGTAAGTGGGGGCGGCTCTCTTGGGACCCTGATATAAGGGCGGCTCTTTGGGGACCCTGATGTAAGTGTATGCCCGCCCAAGCGTATAACTTTCTTTACTTCACTGCTATGGGCTCTAGCTCCAGATCTTTTGTAGACCTAGCAACACCCCCGTATGTCAGTATTACATTGTATACCCCTGTATGTTGCAGTCGTTCAGGTGCTTATCTAATAGTTTTTTGAAACTATCGATGCCCCCCGCTGAGACCACCGCCTGTGGAAGGGAATTCCACATCCTTGCAAATAAATTAAACAGGATTGGTCCCAGATACCCTCTATTCAAAACTGGACACACTCTTCCCTTTGCCTTAACTCCTAAAATACCAGAAACCCCCTTTTCAATACCACCCCCCCCCCTTCCCTTTGCCTTAACCTCTTCAATACTGGACACCCCCTTCCCTTTACCTTAACCCCTAAAATATGGGACACCCCCCTCTCTTTGTCTTAACCTCTAAAAAATACTGGGCACCCCCTTCCCTGTGTCTTAAACCCTTCAATACTGGACACCCCCTTCCCTGTGTCTTAAACCCTTCAATACAGGACACCCCCTTTTGAATACCAGACACCCCCTTCCCTTTGCCTTAACCTCTTCAATATTGGGCACCCCCTTCCTGCCCAGGACAATTTTCAGCTTTCAGCACTTTCACACTGTGAATGACAATTACGCGGTCATGCAACATTGTACCCATATGAAATTTTGATAGTTTTGTTCACACAAATAGAGCTTTCTTTTGGTGGTATTTAATCACTGCTGTTTTCTTTCTTTTTTTTTTGCAAAATAAACGAAAAAAGACTGAAAATTTTGAAAAAAGCGTGTGTTTCTGTTATAACAATTTGCAAATAAATAATCTTTCTTCATAAATGTAGGTCTAACTGTATTCTGCTACATTTCTTTGGTAAAAAATAACCCAAATCAGTGAATATTATTTAGTCTGTAGGAAAGTTATAGAGTCCACAAACTATGGGATATATATCTGAAAATCGATCAATCCTGATGTACTGATGGCCGATCTCATTTCTTGAGGACCGAAAATGCCAGGACAGTACAACCCCCCCCCCCCCAAATGACCCCTTTTTGGAAAGTAGACAGTCCAAGGTATTTAGTAAGAGGCATAGTGTTTGTTTGTTTTTTAAGCTGTAATTTTTTCTCATAATTTTTTTGAAAATGAAGAAATAAAAAAATAAAAAAATGTTCACTATTTTTCATTGTTTTACATACTGTCACGAGTGCAGTACAGCGTTTAATTTTTTTATTTTTATTTATTTATTTTTAACACACTGTGACCAGAGCAATATAATTTTACCATAGTAACATTTTACTACCCTGGGGAAGTGATCAGGATTATTATTATTATTTTTTTTTTTTTTGTGTACATATTATAATTGCATTACATTGCTATAAGCAAGCATTTAATTGAATGAAGCTGTTTCATTCAGTTTGTTTTGTTGTGATTAGCTGCGATTGGTCAGAGCTAATCACATGGTACAGATGGGCTGTGATTGGCCCTGTCTGTGCCATGTGATCAAATTGACCAATCATGAAAGGAAGCCATCCATCGTGTACAATTGTCATGTGATCTGCTGTGATTGGTCACAGTGATCACATGGTACCAGCAGCGAGGCGGTATACTGATCAGTCATTGGCTGTGTCCCGTGACGTATGTCGTGTCATATGACGTCCACTCAGCCAGTGGCCATCCGTCATTCTGGTACAGGCCTGGTAGGAAGGTGTTAAAGGGTAACTCCACTTTTGTGGGAAAAAAATTAAATAAATATATAGTATATATATATATATATATATATATATATATATATATATATATATATATATTCTGTAAAATGCAATATGGCCACCTGCAGGCGCTCTGCACATAGATGATATACAGAGCCCCCCCCCCCCCCAAATGTAATTTCCGTCTTTTGTGATTGGCTCGCTGATTTTCCCAGAAGTCTGGACTAAGATACAAGTCACATTTTGGGCATCCCCTGCAACAAAAATTTTATTGTTGGTGAGATACTCCCAAATGGAAATCACATCCAAAGGAATGTAGACCCTGCCACTTTCTTCACTAGAGCCTTGCAGGTGCAGCAGCTGATTGATCATTATAAAGTCACTCCCATTCACATTCACTCTGAACATGGACACAGAGAAACAAACAGCTATTTCTTCAGAAAAAACAAAAGGTCGGAATCTACAACAACGTTTGTTACAATCCCTGCAATGTACACAGATCACCCAGAAGGGGAGGGTTTTTTTACTCAACAAAAGTGGAGATACTGACCACACTAGGCACGAGAGCACATTGATTTCAGCGTAGTCCATTTTATGGAGGTGCTGAGAGCACAGCCTGAATGTCCTCCAGGAATAAGACTTGTGCTGGCACTCACCCTGCACCGTTAATATCATTTATATTTATAATAACAAAAATTCCCTCCCTCAGCTGTAGATCTCTCCCAGCAATAATTGACCCCCCTCAACAAAAGATCCCCCCCCCCACAACATAAGCTCACCCCAAGGTAAAATAGATTCCCCAGCAGCCAGCATGAATAGACTCCCCCCTCCCCTCCTGAAAGAATAACCCCACCCCCCAGCAACAATACACCCCTTGCAACAAAATACCCAGCCAGCAACAACAGATCTCCCAGCAGGCAGCATCAATATACCTTCCAGCAGCCAGCAACAAAAAAATCCCTCCGGCAACTGTAGATCCTTCCCAGCAACTACTGACCCCCTGCAACAAAATACCCCCCCTCCACAACAGCAACAATAGACCTCCTCAGCAACAAAGACCCCCCACCTACACAACATTAGCTTCTCCCAAGGAAAATTAGATTCCCTAGCAGCCAGCATCAATAAACCCACAAGCACACCCCAGTCCTCCTTTCTATTACATACATAAGGTGCAGGAGGTGGCGGAGCTGCGTTCCCCCATGTTCCTGCTAAAAAAAAGTCCTGTATATACATATATGCAAATTTTTGGCCTTTTATTTCTATTCTAACCACTTGCTGGCCGCAATACGTATCTATACATTGTGGCTTTGAAGTGGTTTGCTGGGGATATGACTGAAGCTATCAGCCACAAACCCCGATATATATATTTTTTCAGCTGGCAATTCTTTGGATCCCTTTTAGAAGCAGCAGAAGGTGTTGTCACCACCCTACCCTCCTTCTCCCCACTGCTCACCAGTGTGTCTCGGGCCTACCGCTCTTCAGGGCCAGGAAAAAGGGGTGGGCAGGAGGGGCGGCTGCCCTGGGCACTGTGGTATGGTAAAGAGGTGGTACGTGGAGGGTGGAGGGGACTGGTGCTAGGAGGGGAAAGATTTTTGTTGGGGGGGTGGGGGTAATTTGTGCTAGTAGAGATGAATGGGGCATATTTGTGCTAGGATGGGAAATGGGGGTGGGGGGAGAGGAGGATTTAGAGGCAGGGCTGTCTTTAATATTGATTGGACCTTGGACAAACATTCTGTTAGCCCCTCCCCCGACTTCACGTATCCACTACTTGCAGGCAGTGTGGGCTCAAGGGGCAGCTGCTTTGGGTCTCACAACAATGACTGGGCCCAGGGCAGCTGCCCCTTTTGCCCTGCGTTAAAGATGGCCCTGATCGAAGGGGAAATTTGAGGGATTGAAGAATTGTGCAAGGAGCAGTGTTTTTTTTTGGGTGGGGGGGGGAAATTTGTGCTTGGGGAGATTTGAAGGGTGAGAGGATTTGAGCTGGGGGGGGGATGGGGGGAGCAAAGATTTATGCCAGGAGGGGGCATTTCAGCAGGGGAGCGAATTTGTCCTGGGAGAAGGGGGAATTTATGCTTAGTGGGTAAGCATGCTGACACGCAATGTTCCTATATCTTGCACAGTTTGGCATGTTCACCCTGGGCTCTAGATGACGGGTTCCGCAGCCGGACAAAGAGGTGAACAGAGACCAGATCTTTTCCCCCTAACTCTATGATGGAGGAGGACCAGAGCGACGTCATGATGTCACTACTGGTCTAAGGTGGAGGTCAACAATTTTTGAACTTTTTGCTTTCAAAGGTAGAGGAGAAATTTGGGGTCTCTCCATAAAGAGGACCTGACATCCCTTATTCCTATTACAAGGGATGTTTACATTCCTTGTATTAGGATTACAAGTGATAAAATAAATAAATTAGAAGGACAGTGTAGAAAAATAAAAAAAAATAGAATGAAGAAAAAACATTTTTAATGCTCCCCCATCTCTCTGTGCTCACGTGTAGAAGCGAACGCATGTGTAAACAGTAAGTTGAGTTTGAAAAACTGCTGCGCAAATACCACGTGGCCTAACATATTGCAATAATCGCCATTTTATTCTCTAGGATCTCTGCTATATATATATATATATATATATATATATATATATATATATATATATATATATATGATGTTTGGGGCTTCTGAGTACTTTTCTAGAAACAAAACGCAGATTTTTTTTACTTGTAAACAAAAAGTGCCAGAAAAGGCTTATGCCGCGTACACACGGTCGGACTTTTCGACCTGGACTTGTCCGACGGACCAAATCCGGAGGACAATTCGATCGTGTGTGGGCTTCACCGGACCTTCAGCTGACTTTTCCAGTCGCAAATCTGACAGACTTTAGATTTGGAACATGCTTCAAATCTTTACGTCGTAACTCCGCCGGTCCCAGAAATCCGCTTGTCTGTATGCTAGTCCGACAGACAAAAACCCACGCTAGGGCAGCTATTGGCTACTGGCTATCAACTTCCATATTTTAGTCCGGTGTACGTCATCACGTACGAATCCGTCGGACTTTGGTGTGATCGTGTGTAGGCAAGTCCGTTCGTTAGAAAGTCTGTTGAAAGTCTGTCGGACGGGCTGTCGGACTTTTGTAGCTGAAAAGTCCGACCGTGTGTACGCGGCATTAGTCCTACTGAATAAAAGGCGGAGGGGTTCACATATACTTTTAGAACATGGTCTCTTGGATGTTTGTTTGGTGCTCTCATTGGACTGTATGTGTATAGCTGTCTCCTCCTCAGGGAAGAGTGAGTACACCCCTCACATTTTTGTAAATATTTTCTTCTATCTTTTCATGTGACAACACTGAAGAAATGACACTTTGCTACAATGTAAAGTAGTGAGTGTACAGCTTATATAACAGTGTAAATTTGCTGTCCCCTCAAAACAACTCAACACACAGTCATTAATGTCTAAACCGCTGGCAACAAAAGTGAGTACACCCCTAAATGAAAATGTCCAAATTGGGCCCAAAGTGTCAATATTTTGTGTGGCCACCATTATTTTCCAGCACTGCCTTAACCCTCTTGGGCATGGAGGTCACCAGAGCTTCACAGGTTGTCACTGGAGTCCTCTTCCCCTCCTCCATGATGACATCACAGAGCTGGTGGATGTTAGAGACCTTGCGCTCCTCCACCTTCCGTTTGAGGATGCCCCACAGATGATCAATAGGGTTTAGGTCTGGAGACATGCTTGGCCGGTCCATCACCTTTACCCTCAGCTTCTTTAGCAAGGCAGTGGTCGTCTTTGAGGTGTGTTTGGGGTCGTTATCATGTTGGAATACTGCCCTGCGGCCCAGTCTCTGAAGGGAGGGGATCATGCTCTGCTTCAGTATGTCACAGTACATGTTGGCATTCATAGTTCCCTCAATGATCTGTAGCCCCCCAGTGCCGGCAGCACTCATGCAGCCCCAGACCATGACACTCCCACCACCATGCTTGACTGTAGACAAGACACACTTGTCTTTGTCCTCCTCACCTGGTTGCCCCCACACACGCTTGTCACCATCTGAACCAAATACGTTTATCTTGGTCTCATCAGACCACAGGACATGGTTCCAGTAATCCATGTCCTTAGTCTGCTTGTCTTCAGGAAAGAGAGTTCTTTGCCATGAGGTGCCATGTTGAACTTCCAGTGACCAGTATGAGAGAGTGAGAGCGATAACACCAAATTTAACACACCTGCTCCCCATTCACACCTGAGACCTTGTAACACTAACAAGTCACATGACACAGGGGAGGGAAAATGGCTAGTTGGGCCCAATTTGGACATTTTCACTTAGGGGTGTACTCACTTTTGTTGCCAGCGGTTTAGACATTAATGTGTTGAGTTATTTTGAGGGGACAGCAAATTTACACTGTTATACAAGCTGTACACTCACTACTTTACATTGTAGCAAAGTGTCATTTCTTCAGTGTTGTCACATGAAAAGATAGAAGAAAATATTTACAAAAATGTGAGGGGTGTGAGAGGATAAGGAGATAGCTAGTAGTTCAGGAGAAGGGGGGCCGTGGCCCAGCAGTGGGTCACAGCCCAATAATTGAAAACCTCTGCTGGGGCTTGGGGGCACTGTTATGCCGCATACACACGGTCGGACTTTCTATCCTACTTGGTCCGGCACACTTTCCGACGGACTTTGTCCGCCAGGTGCGCCGGACTTTAAAACGAACGGACTTGCCCACACACGCCGGGACTTTCCGGCGGGCTAAGTCCGCCCGTCTTTCCGACGGACTTTCGCCGGAGTTCCGGCGGACTTTCAGAATGAACGGACATGCCCACACACGGCCAAGTCCGTTCATTTTGAACGTGACTCAGGTGCGACGGGACCAGAAAAGGATGTCAATCTTGCCGCTTTTATCGGCGAGATTGACACCTTGCGAGCCCCGTCGCGGGGCATACCAGGCCCTTAGGTCTGGTATGGATTATAAAGGGAACCCCGCTACGCCGAAAAAACGGCGTGGGGTCCCCCCTAAAATCCATACCAGACCCCGATCCGAGCACGCAGCCTGGCCGGTCAGGAAAGGGGGTGGGGACGAGCGAGCGCCCCCCCCCCCCTCCTGAACCGTACCAGGCCGCATGCCCTCAACATGGGGGGGTGGGTGCTTTGGGGGAGGGGGGCGCCCTGCGGGCCCCCCCCCACCTCAAAGCACCTTGTCCCCATGTTGATGAGGACAAGGGCCTCTTCCCGACAACCCTGGCCGTTGGTTGTCGGGGTCTGCGGGCGGGGGCTTATCGGAATCTGGGAGCCCCCTTTAATAAGGGGGCCCCCAGATCCCGGCCCCCCACCCTATGTAAATGAGTATGGGGTACATGGTACCCCTACCCATTTACCTAGGAAAAAAGTGTAAGTAATAAAACACACTACACAGGTTTTTAAAATATTTTATTAAACAGCTCCGGGGGGGGGATCTTCCTCCGGCTTCGGGGGTCTTCTTCCGGCTTCGGGGGTCCCTCCGCTTCATCTTCTCCCGGCGTCCGGTTGGTTCTTCTCCGCTCTCTTCTCCCGGTGTTCCAGTTCTTCGGCCGGCTCCTCTGCTGTGTTCAGGTAGCTCTCTTGCCAGCAGAGGTCCGGACTTCTGAGCTGCTGGGCTTCTTCTCTTCTCTTCTCTTCTCTTCTCTTCTCTTCTCTTCTCTTCTCTTCTCTTCCCCCAGATGTTGACACGACGCTCTCTCCGGCTGGACTGGTCTCCGAGGGCTGCGTTGTGACTTATATAGGCGGAGACCCCGCCCCCATATGATGTCACAGTCCCTGGGCATGCTGGGACTGTGACGTTTTAGGGGGCGTGGTCGACCACGCCCCCTAAAACGTCACAGTCCCAGCATGCCCAGGGACTGTGACATCATATGGGGGCGGGGTCTTCGCCTATATAAGTCACAACGCAGCCCTCGGAGACCAGTCCAGCCGGAGAGAGCGTCGTGTCAACATCTGGGGGAAGAGAAGAGAAGAGAAGAGAAGAAGCCCAGCAGCTCAGAAGTCCGGACCTCTGCTGGCAAGAGAGCTACCTGAACACAGCAGAGGAGCCGGCCGAAGAACTGGAACACCGGGAGAAGAGAGCGGAGAAGAACCAACCGGACGCCGGGAGAAGATGAAGCGGAGGGACCCCCGAAGCCGGAAGAAGACCCCCGAAGCCGGAGGAAGATCCCCCCCCCCCGGAGCTGTTTAATAAAATATTTTAAAAACCTGTGTAGTGTGTTTTATTACTTACACTTTTTTCCTAGGTAAATGGGTAGGGGTACCATGTACCCCATACTCATTTACATAGGGTGGGGGGCCGGGATCTGGGGGCCCCCTTATTAAAGGGGGCTCCCAGATTCCGATAAGCCCCCGACAACCAACGGCCAGGGTTGTCGGGAAGAGGCCCTTGTCCTCATCAACATGGGGACAAGGTGCTTTGAGGTGGGGGGGGCCCGCAGGGCGCCCCCCTCCCCCAAAGCACCCACCCCCCCCATGTTGAGGGCATGCGGCCTGGTACGGTTCAGGAGGGGGGGGTGCTCGCTCATCCCCACCCCCTTTCCTGACCGGCCAGGCTGCGTGCTCGGATCGGGGTCTGGTATGGATTTTAGGGGGGACCCCACGCCGTTTTTCGGCGTAGGGGCTTCCCTTTATAATCCATACCAGACCTAAGGGCCTGGTATGCTCCGCGCTCGCCGCAATAGGAAAATTAGTTTTTCCTATTGCAGCGAGCGCGAGATGCAATACCCTGCCCTCGTGTCGCATCTGGTCCGTCGGACCAGCATACACACACGAGCGGGCTTTCCGTCGGACCAGCACACACACGAGCGGACTTTCCGCCCGAAACTGAGTCCGACGGAAAGATTTAAAGCTTGTTTCAAATCTAGGTCCGGCGGGCTTTTGGGAAAAAGTCCGCCGGAAAAGTCCGCCGCCGCCCACACACGGGCGGATTGTCCGGCACACTCTGGTCCGCCGGACCAAGTATGCCGGAAAGTCCGACCGTGTGTACGCGGCATTAGACCCCTTTCACACCGAGGGCGTTCTATAGTGTTAAAAATAGCGCCTGCAATCCGCCCTCAAACAGCTGTTCCATTGTCTCCAGTGTGAAAGCCCAAGGGCTTTCACACTGGAGCGGTGCGCTGGCAGGACATCGGGAAAAGTCCTGCCAGCAGCTTCTTTTGGAGCGGTGAAGGAGCAGTGTGTTTACCGCTTCTCCACCGCTGCTCCCCATTGAAATCAATGGGGCAGCGCTGCGATACCGCTGGCAAACCGGCGCTCCGGCGGCACTTTGCGGGCGGATTTAACCCCTTTTCGGCCGCTAGCGGGGAGGGGTTAAAACCGCCCCCGCTAGTGGCCGAATAGCGTCGCTGAAACGACGGTATGCGCCGCTAAAAATAGCGCTACTTTACCGCAGACGACCCCCGAGGCTCGGTGTGAAAGCCCTATTAGGGGCACTATGGGGGGCTGGAGGCTCTGAAGTATGGGGGACACTGCAGGAGGCTGTGGGAACTGAGGACTCATAGAGGGTCTGAGGGCACTGCGAGGGGTTAAGGGGCACTGTGATCACTATGGGAGGCTGGGTGACACTATGCAAACTGTGAGGTACTGTGGGAAATTAGACGGTCAGCAGCTATCTGGAAGTCCAGGAGAAGTGGGCACATTGGGAGACAAGTGGGCCCTCTGGGGAATGGGGGCTCTTCGGGGGTCTGGGGTACTGTGACTGGTTGAGGGGCACTATGGCACTATAGGAATGGGAGGCATTGTGGGAGTTTAGGAGACCAGCAGCTCGCTGGAAGCCAAAGAGAAAGGGGCACGGTGGGAGGCTGGTGGATACTATGGGAACTAAGGGCTCTTAGGGGGTCTGAGGGCACTGTGAGAGGTGGAGGGGCACTGTGGCCACTATGAGAGGTTGGGTGGCACTATAGGAGCTAGGAGGCGCTGTAGGAGATTAGAGGATCAGCAGCTAGTTGGAGGCCCAGGAATTGGGGTCTGTGGCCTGGCAGTAGGTCACAGCCTGGTGATTGAGAACCTCTGCTCTAGTGGCGACAATGTGGTATTTTCATGAATCACCTCAATCAGGAAAATACCACAATATGGCCACTAGATGAAGCTGTTTAATTGGAAACAGACATATTAGATACATTAAAGGGATTATTCATGCTGCCTGTGTAAATGCTTTTTTTTTTGACAAAAGCAGATATAAACCAGAAACAACCTTCAGTCCCTTTCTTTCAAAAAACCTTTTGTGGATCCAAACAAAAAGTCCAAAAAACGTGGACTGTTGGACAAGGTCGATTCGGTTTGTTGCAGGCTGGCTGGTAAGTGAACTGGGATTTTTGTTTGTTGTTTGTTTACATGTGTCGCCCTTCAATGTGCTCCTTGCTGCAAAGGCCAGTTATAGTCTGGGGTGGTTGCCATGTATTTTGTAAGTCCAAAAAACGACCCTGGAATGCGGATTCTGCGCAGGACATTAAATTTCATAAAACTGTCCCACATTTCACGTCATCTGAATTTCAGGGTCAACTCTAATCCTGAAAAGCAGATCCTGCGTGTGATGAAATGGATGTTTTCTAACATAGATAACAGGCGCTCCATGAGATATTCATCTGTTGGGAAGATAAAAAAAATTAAAAAGCTGGGAAGTGAAGTATCTAAACTAAACAGCAGATGGCGCTAAAAGGTAACAACAAAAGACGACAAACTGAATCAGATTTTTTAAAAGATATATAAAATCAGAATAAGGGAAGAGACATTGGGGCTTCCCTTCTTTCTTTCTTTTTTTTTTTTTTTAACTAAAAAAAAAAAAAAAAGATAGAAATAACATTCTGACAACAATGTTGAGCACTCAGTTTTGTATCTCTCCATCACTGTGTGCTTGTTGAAAAGAAAGATTTTGAAAAATAAATAAAAGTATAAATAAAAATAAAAACACATCAGATATGAATAGACACTTGAGCATCAAGGAAAAAAAAATGTTACAATTATTCCTTTTGTTTCAATTCACTATTTATGTTGAAAAGATCATTTTAATAGAAAGGAGACGCAGCAATTGTTGGGACAAGTTTAGGATGAAGTTTTATAAACATTTCCTTTAGGGGATCAAAGGTTAGGGAAACAAAAAGATTTGAGGATCTAAACTGACACTAAATGATATCTGAATTCTCCAAAAATAATCTAGTACAGCCTCATATAACTGGTGTGGCAGTGAGCAGGGACACTAACTGGTGACAGTATGTAAAAATAAATAAATAAATAAATAAGATTCATTTCTCTTTTTACATTTTTAAAATATTTTTTCTTTTTTCTTTTCTTTTTTACATAATGTGAACAGAGCAATACAGTGTTACCTTAGTAACACAGTACTACTCTGGAGAGGTGATCAGGATTTCTTTTTTTTTTTTTTACACACAATGATTGCTGATAGCAGTGAATTTCACGGTTATAAGCAGGCATTTTTACTTAATAAAATAGGTTCATTCAGTGAGTACTGTTGTGATTAGCTGTGATTGGGCACAGCTAATCACATGGTGCAGATGGGCTGTGATTGGCCCTGTCTGTACCATGTGATCACTGAACCAATCACAGCTAGCAAAGCAATAGTACACAATGAATGGCATGAATTGAAGACATTCATTGTTTACAATTGTCTGCTGTCACAGCGATCACATGGTACCGGCAGTGGGCCAATACATTGATCAGCCATCCGCTGTGTCTGGCAGACACGGGGGTGACAGATCGCCAGAGCGTGACCTGGCGGGCCTGCGCGAGGTGCGTTCTGGAAAGGACATCATTTGATGCCCACCCAGAATATAAGGGCTCCCGATTGGGCAACATTTTACAATTGCCCGGGCAGGAAGCAGTTAGGGGAAAAAAGCTTACCCACTCCAATACTAAGCACTCCCCCCCCTGTCCAGGTCATCTTTCAGCGCTGTCACACTTTGAATGACAATTGAGCGGTAATGCAACACTGTACACAAATGACATTTTTATATATTTTTTTTCACACAAATAGAGCTTTATTTTGGTGGTATTTAATCACCACTAGGGTTTTCTTAGTTTCTGTTATAAAATTTTGCAAGTAAGTGATTTTTCTCCTTCACTGATGTTCACTGATGAGGCTGCACTGATGGGCACTGAAAGGCTACACTGATGGGCACTGATGAGGCTGCTTTGATGGGCACTGAAAGGCTAAACTGATGGGCACTGATGAGGCTGCACTGATGGGCACTGATAGGCTGCACTAATGGGCACTGATAAGACTGCACTGATGGGCACTTATGGGCACTGATGAGGCTGCACTGACGGGCACTGAAAGGCCACACTGATGGGCACTGATGTGCACTGATGAGGCTGCACTGATGGGCACTGATAGGCTGCACTAATGGGCACTGATAAGGCTGCACTGATGGGCACTTATGGACACTGATGAGGCTGCACTTATGGGCACTGAAAGGCTACACTGATGGGCACTGATGGGCACTGATGAGGCTGCACTGATGGGCACTGATGAGGCTGCACTGATGGCACTGATAAGGCTGCACTGATGGGCACTTATGAGGCTGCACTGATGGGCACTGATAGGCTGCACTGATGGGCACTGAAAGGCTACACTGATGGGCACTGATGAGGCTGCGCTGATGGGCACTGATAAGGCTGCACTGATGGGCACTGATGGGCACTGATGGGCACTGATAAGGCTGCACTGATGGGCACTGAAAGGCTACACTGATGGGTACTGATGGGCACTGATGAGCACTGTTGAGGCTGCACTGATGGGCACTGATAGGCTGCACTGATGGGCACTGTTGAGGCTGCACTGATGGGCACTGTTGAGGCTGCACTGATGGGCACTGATGAGGAAGCACTGATGGGCACTGATGAGGCTGCACTGATGGGCACTGATAGGCTGCACTGATGGGCATTGATGAGGAAGCACTGATGGGCACTGATGAGGCTGCACTGATGGGCACTGATAGGCTGCACTGATGGGCACTGATGAGGCTACATTGATTGGTACTGTTGGGGCTGCACTGATGATCAGTGTAGATGTCCCCTTTCACACTTGCCGGTTATCAGCTCTCCTCTCCTGAAAGTGTGAGGAAAGGAATGCCGATAACCAGTAAGTGTGTTTAAATTGTTATCAGCTGTGATTGACCCTTATCCCCGAATGTGTGAACACAGCCTGAACAGCTAAAGAGAAGACAGCAGGTAAACCGGTACAACTTATGTAAGGACGATCGGTTTCATCTCTGTGTAACACCTGAGGCCAGTCACTTCACTAGATTTATAGAAAAGTCTACAATCACCTCAGGCTGGGTTCACACTTTCGAAACATCTTCACATGCGGCTCACAGCAGGGGTGCAGTGCGTCTTTATTCACTGTTTCAGGTCAAATTTCAGCCCAAATTTTTGGTTGAATTCGGACCTGAAACGGACCAAAAGACGCACAGGATTCCTGTGCAAATTCGCACCGGAGCCGCAGCAGAGATATGTGAATCGGCTCCATAGAGAGCTCCATAGAGAGCCGGTCAAAGCGAATTTGATACGGAGAATCTGCATCCAATTCGCAATAGTGTGAAACCAGCCTGAATCATGGGTGCCCAACCTGTGGCCCTCCGCCTGCCTTTGGGAGTCATGCTTGTGACTGCAATGCCTCATGGGACTTGTAGTTCCGCAACAGTTGGAGAGCCGAAGGTTGAGCACCCACGCTTTAAGTTATTGAAGATGCAAGTTCCCGGGACCCCGTTAGGTTCTTCAAGACGGGTCCTGAAAGCTTGCACCTGCAATAATTAAAGTTGGCCAATAAAAGGGTATCAGCTAAAGTACTCCAAACGTTCTGCTTTGCATTTTAAAATTGCGCTTTTTTTTTTTTTTTTTTACTTTTTTTTTTACTTCTTAGGCTGATAGGGCCTCTTTTAAAGAAACAACAAAGCATTTCCCAACAATAACCGAATAAGAAAACCGAAATCCGCAGTTATCCTTAGAGGACATGCGATCCACCGACAAAAAGTTGAGGAATTACTGGTTGGAGGAGCAGACACGTTTGGTTAGTACCAAGCCCTCCAGCTTAATTGTTCCAGAAGCCTGTATGGAAAAAGCTCAGCCCGGAGTCCAGACATTATTCATTTTGCAATAAAAACATCAAATATACGTTCATGAGTCATTATATTAGAATACATATGGCTGGACCATCTCCCAGATGTTTCCCCTCTCTCTCTTTCTTTTTGTGATTTTTTTTTTCTTTTTTTCAAGGTTCATGTTCGAGAAAAATTAGAGGTTTTAAAGTGATTAAAAGCTAATGTGTGAATTATGGCATTTAATATACAGCTAATGCCATTTAATCTATCCTATTTGTTTTTCTGACATTCAGCTATCTCCTGCAGCCCCGCTTCACCTTTTTTCCCAGATTTCCTCCACACACGTGCTCAGAAAATCTTTCTTTTTTTTTTTTTCAGTTGGGTTTGATGGCTTCTCTTTCCTGCACGGTGCAGCTTACAGCAGCCTCAGAAGAGAGACCATGAAAGCAGAGAGATCGAAAAACATTTTTTTTTTACTGTAGACTTTGTAATAAAAAAAACTATAGATAATATAAATATGTAAAAAAGATAAAAGTCTGAAAAAATTTAAAGTGGTTGTAAAAATCCCCCCCAAAATCCATACCAGACCCTTATCCGAGTATTCAGGCCACATGCCATTACAAGGCCACATGCCCTCAACATGGGGGGGGGGTGCTTTGGGGCTCTGCCCACCCCAAAGCACCTTGTCCCCATGTTGATAGGATCAAGGGCCCCATCCCCACAACCAGTGGAGGAACGTCCATAGGGGGCGCAGGGACGCCGCCCCCACCCTAATCCAATGCGTTCGGCCCCTAAGCTACAGTACATGCAGGGCGCTGGATGCATGGATCCCAATGGGGTGTTGACCCAGCATGCCCCAGGTCGGTGATGTCACACGGGGGGGGGGGGGCGGGGGTCACCCGCTGATATCATCGTGTGACTCCGCCCCTTAGCTATTTAAGAAATGTCAGACGGAGAAGCAGACAGTCCGCAGCGAGGTCGGAGTTTTTTTTTTAGGTTTAGCGGTGCGGCGAGCGGCGTGAGATGGATCTATGGGTCGGGGGGACATTGTTTTTTATTTTTTAATTAGGGAATTGTCAAAAACTTGTTTACTGTCTTTATTCACTTTTTACACATTTTTAGTGAATAGGTAGGGGTACTATGTACCCCATACTAATTTTGAGGCGGGGCCCCCTTGTTAAAGAGGGCTTCCAGATTCCGATAAGCCCCATGCCCTCAGACACCCATAACCACTGGCCAGGGTTGTGGGGATGAGGCCCTTGTCCCCATTAACATTTGTGGACATGGTGCTTTGGGGAGGGGGGCTGAGCCCCCCTGCACCAAAGCACCCACTTACCCATGTTGAGGGCATGTGGCCTGGTATGGTTCGAGGGGGGGTGCTCGCTCATCCCCCCTTCCTTTCCTGACCTGCCGGGCTGCATGTTTGGATAAGGGTCTGGTATGGATTTTGGGGAGGACCCCACGTTGTATTTTCTAAAAAATTTCTATTGCCGGTGTTGTTTTGTTTATATTTCAGCTGTCAGTGGGGAAGCCAGCTGACAGCTGATAACTCATCAATTGTTAAGGACGTGGCGGCCTTTTTTCCAGCCCACTGCTTAACAACCAGCTATTCTTGACACAGAATTTGCCCCTTCTGTTCCCCTTCTTTTCCTGGACTTGTCAGTGCTGTTTGTAGACTCTGGGTTGCAGGCAGTTCCTCAGCATCATTACATGCATTGCAGGAGTATTAACTCTTCATTGTACCTGAGGAGGTGAACCTGCAATCAGGGCTTATAGCTGCTTAGGGAGGACACTGTGGGGACCTGTCTCATGGATTGAGGAAGCCTGTCTGAGCCAGGAATAAAACATCCATAAATGGAAGGTGCACCAGACCCAGGGATAAAAGAGTCCAAATGAATTTGTTAGTATTGTGCTTAAAGACAGCCAATGTATTTTGGGGTTCCAAGGAACTCCCTGTTCATCAGGGCTTCAGTTAAAAACAATATCTCTAATATAAATTTATATTATGTTTTGCGGGGATGGATTATAATGAAGGAGGTACAGAGGGAGAAAATGATGCTCCAGTCTTAGTCACACAACCAAAGGCTAGACCAGACTTTCTGAAACTTTTTAATACAAAGGAACCCTTGAAATATATTTCATGTCTCAGGGAACTACAATTTAAATCTACAACTCACGATACATTAGTGTTGTGATCAGTGGGAAGAATGTGCCTTATACTGGTGGACAGTGGGAAGAATGTTCCTTACATTGGTGATCAGTGAGAAGAATGTTCCTTACATTGGTGATCAGTGAGAAGAATGTTCCTTACATTGGTGATCAGTGGGAAGAATGTTCCTTACATTGGTGATCAGTGGGAAGAATGTTCCTTACATTGGTGATCAGTGAGAAGAATGTTCCTTACATTGGTGATCAGTGAGAAGAATGTTCCTTACATTGGTGATCAGTGGGAAGAATGTTCCTTACATTGGTGATCAGTGAGAAGAATGTTCCTTACATTGGTGATCAGTGAGAAGAATGTTCCTTACATTGGTGATCAGTGGGAAGAATGTTCCTTACATTGGTGATCAGTGGGAAGAATGTTCCTTACATTGGTGATCAGTGAGAAGAATGTTCCTTACATTGGTGATCAGTGAGAAGAATGTTCCTTACATTGGTGATCAGTGAGAAGAATGTTCCTTACATTGGTGATCAGTGGGAAGAATGTTCCTTACATTGGTGATCAGTGGGAAGAATGCTCCTTATATTGGTGATCAGAGAGAAGAATGTTCCTTACATTGGTGATCAGTGGGAAGAATGTCCCTTACATTGGTGGTCAATGGGAAGATTTTTCTATACATTGGTGATCAGTGGGAAGAATGCTCCTTACATTGGTGATCGGTGAGAAGAATGTTCCTTACATTGGTGATCAGTGAGAAGAATGTTCCTTACATTGGTGATCAGTGAGAAGAATGTTCCTTACATTGGTGATCAGTGAGAAGAATGTTCCTTACATTGGTGATCAGTGGGAAGAATGTTCCTTACATTGGTGATCAGTGGGAAGAATGCTCCTTATATTGGTGATCAGAGAGAAGAATGTTCCTTACATTGGTGATCAGTGGGAAGAATGTCCCTTACATTGGTGGTCAATGGGAAGATTTTTCTATACATTGGTGATCAGTGGGAAGAATGCTCCTTACATTGGTGATCAGTGAGAAGAATGTTTGTTACATTGGTGATCAGTGGAAAGAATGCCCCTTACATTGGTGGTAAGTTGTAAAAATGCTCCTTACATTGGCGGTCAGTGGGAAGAATTCTCTTAACGTTGGTGGTCAGTGGGAAGAATGCTCCTTACATTGGTGGTCAGTAGAAAGAATGCCTATTACATTGGTAATCAGTGGAAAGAATTCACCTTACATTGGTGGTCAGTGGGAAGAATGTCCCTTACATTGGTGATCAGTAAGGATGAGCTCCGGCGTGTTCGCATGCTGCGCATGCCGAGCCCTCCAGGAAGTCGGCACGGCGCAGCGCTAATCACAAGCAGTGAGACATTTCCCGATGTGCGGCTGCAGAGATGGGGAAATGTCTCCCTGCCTGTGATTAGCGCTGCTCCGTGCCGACTTCCTGGCGGGCTCGGCATGTGCAGCATGCAAACACGCCGGAGCTCATCCTTAGTGATCTGTGGAAAGAATGCTCCATACATTGGTGGTCAGTGGTAGGAATGCTTCTTACATTGGTGGTCAGTGGGAAGAATGCTCCTTACATTGGTGATCAGTGGGAAGAATGTCCTTTACATTGGTGGCCAGTGGGAAGAATGTTCCTTACATTGGTAGTTTATGAGAATAATTCCCCCTTTACAGATAACTAAATAGATCATTGGTGCCAGTGCTTCCATTTTTGGAAGGCAGAAGTGGCCCATTCTTCAAAAAAACCCTAGAAATATTTAAAGGAACTCTAGGATTTCACACAACCCTGGATGAGAAAGGCTGGCCAAGGTATTAGATGGTGTGATGATCAGAGATAATGGACTCTCCTTACAGAAAATGAGAAACAACCACATTACTGGTGTCCACATGGGCACTTGAAGAGAAACTTTCCAACACCACAGACCTGCAGAAAGAACATGCAGGATCCTGCCTGTCCATGATTGTGGTTTTAGGAAAGAATGTGGGACATTTTGGTAGATTTCTTTTCCAAAATGGTATTTGGTTTAAAGGGGGTGGAGTGGGCCAGTTTTTTAACCCCTTCCTGGAGATTGGCTTTAGGTTAGTCATAGACATATCCAGGAAATGACTTTTAAAGCTTTGCAGGTCAAAGACACATCTCTCTTGATCCACCAGAAAGTAAACTTGTCACAATCCTGAGGGCTAGGGAGGACCCAGGTGGTAGACACCCAAAGGAAAGACTCGGCACACACCGTGGTTGAGAATGATGAATTTATTGTTAACAGTTCCAAATACAACAATTAAGTCTCTTCAACACTAATAACTGAGCTTCAACACACACACAGGAGACGGAACACTGGCAGGAGAGCGGAAGACTGAAGCTGGCCAAACCTGGCACAAAGGCAAAAGGCGGACAGATGCAGTAAGCTTAATAGCAGAGAAGTCTTCAAAGTAGGCTGTGCCAATCACTTTGCTGTCCCTCTTCCTCTGGAAGCTGTCCCTGCAGTAGGTTCACTCTCCCTGACCAGCAAGTTCCTATCCCTAACCTCACCACACACAGAATGCGCGCCAACTGCAGTGAGCCAGGGCTTTTTGTAAGCTCTGCCCTCACCAAAGATGGCCGCAGGGGTCACCCAGGTAGCAGCGTCCAAGTGGACAGCAGCCTGATGACACATTCAGAGGCCTCAGAGGAATGGGTCTTCTGCCTGTCCTCCACTGTCCTAGAAAAATAGATGCAATGGCGCCACTTGTGTAGAGAGGTCAACCTGCTCCTTTCTACATGAGCAATTCAAACTGAGCATACAACGAAGAGAATACATAAGCAGAGATTTTATTCAGTGAAACTGGAATGCCAAAATGATCAGTAGATTAAGCGACACCCGCTGCAACAGAACAGGTAGTATACTTACCTCTCCAGTGGCCTATATCTCCTATCTCCATTCCAGAAAGGTAGCATCTTAGGTTGCTGACTCTTTGCTATTTGCCTTTGTCCCTTTCCATGAACTGTGGCTCAATCCCCCGACCCCCAAGTTAATGCTGAGTCCTCTAGTGGCATAGAAGTCAGAGGATGAATCATAGCACATTGTGAGTACAAAGACATCCGACACACCTGAAAGTGTTGAAGGCTCTGACCCTCTGAAGCCAAAGCTGAGTCCTATCGTGTAATGGGAGTCAGAGGATGGATCCACAGCACATTGTGAGGGCAAAGACATCTAACACAACAAAAAGTGTGGAAGCCTCTGGACCCTGAAGCCAATGCTGAATCCTATAGTGAAATTGGAGTCAGAGGATGGGAGGATGGATCCACAGAACATAGTGGGGGGGTTGCAAAGACATCTAACACACCCGAAAGTGTCCAAGCCTCTGGACCCTGAAGCCAATGCTGAATCCTACAGTGAAATAGGAATCAGAGGATGTATCCATAGAACATAGTGGGGGCAAAGACATTTGACACACCTGAAAGTGTTGAAGCCTCTGGCATCTGAAGCCAATGCTGAGTCCTATAGTGAAATAGGAGTCAGGGGATGAATCCACAGCGCACAGAGTGCCTTAAAAAAGTATTCACACCCCTTGAAATTTTCCACATTTTGTCATGTTACAACCAAGAACATAAATGTATTTTATTGGGATGTTATGTGATAGACCAACACAAAGTACATAATTGTGAAGTAGAAGGAAAATGGTAAATGGTTTTCAAATTTTTTTACAAATAAATATGTGAAAAGTGTGGGGGGGCATTTATATGGCGCCCCCCTGAGTCAATACTTTGTAGAACCCCCTTTCCCAGCAATTACAGCTGCAAGTATTTTTGGGGATGTCTCTACCAGCTTTGCACATCTAGAGAGTGATATTTTTGCCCATTCTTCTTTGCAAAATATCTCAAGCTCTGTCAAATTGGATGGAGAGCATCTGTGAACAGCAATTTTCAAGTCTTGCCACAGATTCTCAATTGGATTTAGGTCTGGACTGTGACTGGGCCATTCTAACACATGAATATGCTTTGATCTAAACCATTCCATTGTAGTTCTGGCTGTATGTTTAGGGTCGTTGTCCTTCTGGAAGGTGAACCTCCGCCCCAGTCTCAAGTCTTTTGCAGACTCTGACAGGTTTTCTTCTAATGCCCTGTACACACAACCGGTTTTGCCGTCGGAATAAACTCCGAAGGTTTCTCTGACGGAACTCCGACGGAATTCCATTCAAGCGGTCTTGCCTACACATGGTCAAACCAAAGTCCGACCAAATTCCGACCGTCCAGAACGAGGTGACGTACAGCACGTATGATGGGACTAGAATAAGGAAGTTCAATAGCCAGTAGCCAATAGCTTCCGTCTCGTACTTGCTTCAGAGCATGCGTCGTTTTTTGTCCGTCGGAACAGCATACAGGCGAGCGGTTTTCCCGATAGGAATTGGTTCCGTCGGAAATATTTAGAACATGTTCCATTTCTAGGTCCGCCAGAATTTTCGAAAAAAACTGAATAGACAATGAAAAGATTCCGTCAGACTTTTTCTGACGGACATTCCGCTCATGTGTACGCGGCTTTAGATTGCCCTGTATTTGGCTCCATCCATCTTCCCATCAACTCTAACCAGCTTCCCTGTCTCTGCTGAAGAAAAGCATCCCCACAACATGATGTTGCCACCACAATGTTTCACGGTGGGGATGGTGTGTTCAGGGCGATGTGCAGTGTTATGCCGCGTACACACGGTCGTACTTTTCGTCTACAAAAGTCCAACGGACGCTGACGGACTAAAGCTGGCTGGTAATCCGATCGTGTGTGGGCTTCTCCGGACTTTCAACGTACTTTTTTAGCCTCAAATCCGACGTACTTTAGATTTGAAACATGCTTCAAATCTTTACTTCGTAACTACGACGGGCCCCGAAATCCGCTCGTCTGTGTGCTAGTCCGACGGACAAAAAGCCACGCTAGGGCAGCTATTGGCTACTGGCTATGAACTTCCTTATTTTAGTCCGGTGTACGTCATCACGTAAGAATTCGACGGACTTTTGTGTGATCGTGTGTAGGCAAGTCCGTTCGTTAGAAAGTATGCCGCAAGTCCGCCGCAAGTCCGCCGAAAGTCTGCCGGAAGTCTGTCGGACAGGCTGTCTGACTTTTGTAGACGAAAAGTACGACCGTGTGTACGCGGCATTAGTTTTCCATCACAAATAGCGTTTTGCTTTTAGACCAGAGGACCTCCTTCCATATGTTTGTTGTGTCCCCCACATGGCTTCAGGAAAACTGCAAACGGAACTTCTTATGACTTTCTTTCTCCAATGTCTTTCTTCTTGTCACTCTTCCATAAAGGGCAGATTTGTGGAGAACACGACTAATAGTTGTCCTGTGGACAGATTCTCCCACCTGAGCTGTGGATCTCTGCAGCTCCTCCAGAGTTACCATGGACCTCTTGGCTCTTCTCTAATGAATGCTCTCCTTGCCCGGCCGGTCAGTTTAGGTGGACGGCCATGTCTTGGTAGGTTTGCAGTTGTGCCATACTCTTTCCATTTTCCGATGATGGATTGAACAGAGCTCCGTGAGATGTTTGAAGCTTGGGAGATTTTTTTATAACCTAATCCTGCTTTAAACTTCTCCACAATCCCTGACCTGTCTGGTGTGTTCCTTGGCCTTCATGATGCGGTTTGTTCACTAAGGTTCTCTAACAAACCTCTGAGGGCTTCACAGAACAGTTGTATTTATACTGAGATTAAATGACACACAGGTGGACTCTATTTACTAATTAGGTAACTTCTGAAGGCAATTGGTTCAGCTAGATTTTAGTTATCAGAGTAAAGGCGGGTGAATACAAATGCCCTCCACACTTTTCACATATTTATTTGTAAAAAATGTTGAAAACCATTTTATCATTTTCCTTCCACTTCACAATTATGTGCCACTTTGTGTTGGTCTATCACATAAAATCCCAATAAAATCCATTTACGTTTTTGGTTGTAACATGACAAAATGTGGAGAATTTCAAGGGGTACGAATACTTTTTCAAGGCACTGTAGCAGGGGGACAAAGACATCTGACACACCTGAAAGTGTTGAAACCTCTGATGCCGGAAGCCAATGCTGAATCCTGTAGTGACATAGAAGTCAGGGGATGGATCCACAGCACATAGTGGAGGGGAAAAGATATTCGACACACCTGAAAGTGTTTTAGACTCTGGCCCCCGCAGCCAATGCTGAATCCTATAGTGAAATAGTTATCAAAGGATGAATCCACAGCACATAGTGGGGTGGGGGCAAAGACATCCGACACACCTGAACGTGTTGAAGCCTCTGGCCCCCAAAGCCAATGCTGAGTCCTGTAGTGACACAGAAGTCAGGGGATGGATCCACAGCACATAGTGGGGGGCAAAGATATTCGAAACACCTGAAAGTGTTGAAGATTCTGGCCCCCGCAGCCAATGCTGAGTCCTGTAGTGACATAGAAGTCAGGGGATGGATCCACAGCACATAGTGGGGGGCAAAGATATTCGAAACACCTGAAAGTGTTGAAGATTCTGGCCCCCGCAGCCAATGCTGAGTCCTGTAGTGAAATAGGAATCAGAGGATGGATCCACAGCACATAGTGGGGGGCAAAGATATTCGACACACCTGAAAGTGTTGAAGACTCTGGCCCCCGCAGCCAATGCCGAGTCCTGTAGTGAAATAGTTATCAAAGGATGGATCCACAGCACATAGTGGGGTGGGGGCAAAGACATCCGACACACCTGAAAGTGTTGAAGACTCTGGCCCCCGCAGCCAATGCTGAGTCCTGTAGTGACATAGAAGTCAGGGGATGGATCCACAGCACATAGTGGAGGGGGGGCAAAGACATCAGACAGGCCTGAAAATGTTGAAGCCTCTGGCCCCCAAAGCCAATGCCGAGTCCTGTAGTGACATAGAAGTCAGGGGATGGATCCACAGCACATAGTGGAGGGGGGGCAAAGACATCAGACAGGCCTGAAAATGTTGAAGCCTCTGGCCCCCAAAGCCAATGCCGAGTCCTGTAGTGAGGCCCGGAGATGGATCTCCTGAAAGTGTTGAAAGTCGAAGAGTCTTATGGCTGGAATGCTGGACTGGGGGAGGTTGACACAGGTCGCTGGACAAGTGAGTATAGGGACTTGACAGGGTCTCTTCAAATGTTCCGTCATTAGTGCTGAGGTTCAGCACACCATCTAAAACCAGGGCCCATAGTCCCCGAGGGCCTGTCCATGTTCATGACCTCTGTGACTCCCTTTGCTGCACTGCCGAATACCTAACAGCTCTATGTTTTCTCAAGTAAAATTATGCTGCAGAAATACAGAGCGTAGTTAGCAGAGGTCCAGAGCGTTCGCTCTTCATGGCGATCCGTCAATGGAATGTGTTTGCCTGTAATAGAGAAAATTCCTTTTGCTAATTCCTAGCTTAGACGCGTTTCATGTTTTTTTTTTTTTTCCCCTTTTTTTTCGTGTGATGAATGTTCGTGCCACTCCAAACAAAAATCAGAGTAATGTCAGAGGACATCGGAACACTAAGCAGACACTCGAAATGGCGAGCAGCAACACCCCTAAACTTTTCCACTGGGTTTAAGGGATTGGCGGAGCAAATATTAGTGCGAGGGATGAGGACAAGGCGCACGGAGCCAGATATTAACTCAGAAACAACAGCTCCAGCCTCCAGATCGTGGCCAAGGTCCAACAGAACGTGTTCAGAGGGGGGGGGGGGGGACGCACAAGGAGAGCGATGGGC
Source organism: Lithobates septentrionalis (assembly GCA_037952835.1). NCBI lineage: Eukaryota > Metazoa > Chordata > Amphibia > Anura > Ranidae > Lithobates > Lithobates septentrionalis. Next base: position 253,001 of record JBBDGP010002979.1, read on the forward strand.
CCAACGTGATAAGTATAGAGTTTACGCTCCTATCGTTTGAGGGTCTCAGATTTCGTCATGCTTGGAAACATTTTCAGAAGAAAAAAAAAGTGAAGGTGAAACAGCTGTAAACAATAATCAGGATTATTCTATAAGACTGTATAAATTTAACAAAAATGCTGTAACAAAAGTGTAAATAAAAATGTCAAAGGGGCCCATGGAAATCTTGTTATAGCAGCCCTCTGCTCCTCCAATATTCTTCTCAAAGTCAATCTTTTTGCCAAGAACTGAATCCTAGCTGCAGCTTTCAGGGTCATACTTGCCATGAGATGCTTTGGGCCATACTGTAGGTCAGGGGCTCTTGTCTGTCACCGCTACGATGTTGGGGTTCATGCCCTGCCAAGGACTTTGCCTATATTTAGCTCTTCTCATATCTGCACGGGATTCCTCTGCTTTATTCTTCACAATCCAAAACATGCCAGTAGGTTAACTGGCTTCCAAGCAGGTTGACCACACAATTGGCTGCCGTAGGAATGTTAGATTGCAAGCCTCTTGGGGCAAAGGGTGAAATGAAAGGTTTAAAGCCCAACTCCAGGATGAGTCCTCCCTAGTGTTCCTTAGATGTCTTTGGGATGGTCATAACAGATACTGGGTTTAGGAAGATAGATACCTTGTTTTAGAGACTTAGTGTGGAAGAAGGGGCAGGCTGTGATATGCCTTCATACATTATAGCTACCTAAATATACAGGGGAGCTAGCTCTTCCTCGTCCCTGGAGCTACTTTTTAGCTGCTCAACTGCATCACTTGATGAACTGTGCCTCACTAACTGGCGTTGACCCTAGTAGGGGCATCAAGGCCAGGACAAAGGGTGGATGGGAAGGGCGGTTGCACTGGGCACAATGCTTTACTGTAGGGATGGGGGGCACCTTCCTTCTGTTCCAAGGCTGACAGGAGTAGTGACAGCAGCAGTGAGCTTAACAAGTGAGTGACTGCTTGGTGTGGGATCCTCTAAGCTTGCACATCATGAATGGTGGAGGAGAACGCAGTCCTGGTATTTTTGCTCTGGGCACTGGACAGAGGCGGCTCTAGGCTTTGTGAGGCCTTAGGCAAAACTTACACATGAGGCCCCACGGACTGGGACGCTCCGTGATGAGGTCGCTATTCCTCAGGCTGCGGGCAGTATCTGATTTGTCCATCGGCTCCTAAGCCACAGAGTCCCAGTGCCAGTGGGGGTAGGCGGAGCCGCCGGCGTCAACTTCAGTTATTGAGAACAGGCAAATTAGGAGGCTGCGAGGCCCCTGTGAGTGCGAGGCCTTAGGCGACCGCCTAATTTGCCTAATTAGAGAGCCACCTCTGGCACTGGATGACCTTGTCCCGGCACTGAGGGTCATACTACTGACATGTACCCCTCAGACCACACTGCTTGTGGCCCTTGAAACACGATCGCTTAAACTGTCCCCGCAGTATCCAACACTTTCCTTACTACTGAAATGGTGGAAGACGGTTAAATCCCTCATTATAAAGGATTTAGGGAATTTTCTCCTATTTTGGGACAGCAACTTAAACGTTTGGGTACGTTTGGCCGGTGAAAAGGATGCGGGATTACAAGCCTCTCCCAATTATATACAGTACTTCCATGACACTGAAATCCTTCCAAGAACTAAAAGATGAATACTCACTCCCAAATCACTCCTTTTATCAGTACCCTTCAAATTTGACATGCATTAACCATACAATTTAAGGAAACCCCCCTGGAATGGAGGAGGGCACATTTGCTTCACTCCTTAATTTTCGCTACTTCTACTAAGGGACTGATTTTGGATCTCTACTCTAGTATACATTTGGTGGCATTGGATGGTGATGCCGATCTCCCCTGTAAGGCACTCTGGATAAAGGATCTAGGCAATTTAATGGGAGAACAGTGGAAATGTATATCCTATGGTCAATCCCATTGATTTCATTATCTACCTCACAAAAACAGTTATTCCTGATGCATGGATCATACCACACCCCAGAAATTATTTACATTTGGTAGATGTCCTGATGATACCTGTCCAAGTGAAGAGGCTCTCATGGCACCCCCATCAACATGTTATGGTGACGTCCCAAATTACATAGATATTGGACAGCAGTCCTCAATACCATTAATACTGTCTTTGAATTATCATATACACTATATTGCCAAAAGTATTGGGACGCCTGCCTTTACACTCCCATGAACTTCAATGGCATCCTAGTCTTAGTCCGTTGGGTTCAATATTGAGTTGGCCCACCCTTTGCAGCTATAAAAGATTCAACTCTTCTGGGAAGAAGTGTGTCTATGGTTATGTTTGATCATTCTTCCAGAAGCGTATTTGTGAGGTCAGGCACTGATGTTGGACGAGAAAGCCTAGTTTGCAGTCTGAGCTCTAATTAATTCCAAAGGTGTTCTATCGGGTTGAGGTCATCCATGTCTTTATGGACCTTGCTTTGTGTGCTGGTGCGCAGTCATGTTGGAACAGGAAGGGGCCATCCCCAAACTGTTCCCACAAAGTTGGTAACATGAAATTGTCCAAAATGTCTTGGTGTGCTGACGGCTTAAGAGTTCCCGTCACTGGAACTAAGGGGCCAAGCCCAACCCCTGAAAAATAACCCCCCACCATACTTTACACTTGGCACAATGCAGTCAGGTGAGTACCGTTCTCCTGGCAACCGCCAAACCCAGACATGTTCATCGGATTTTCAGACAGAGAAGCGTGATTGGTCACTCCAGAGAACATGTCACCACTGCTCTAGAGCCCAGTTACAGTTCACACCACGGCATCCAATGCTTTGCATTGCACTTGGTGATGTAAGGATTGGATTCAGCTACTCGGCCATGGAAACCCATTCCATGAAGCTCTCTTTGCACAGTTGTTGTGCTAATCCGAAGGCCACATAAAGTTTGGAGGTCTGTAGCTATTGACTCTGCAGACAGTTGGTGACTTCTGCGCACTGTGAGCTTCAGCGCTGACCCCCGCTTTGTCATTTTACGTGGCCTACTACTTTGTGGCTGAGTTGCTGTTGTTCCCAGTTGCTTCCACTTTGTTATAATACCACTGACAGGTGACCGTGGAATATTTAGTAGCAAGGAAATTTCACGGATGGACACCTATCACGGGACCACGCTTGAATTCGCTGAGCTCCTGAGAGTGACCCGTTGTTTCACAAATGTTTGTAGAAGCCGTCTGCCTGCCTAGGTGCTGATTTTATACACCTGTGGCCATGGAGGTGATTGAAACACCCGAATCCAACTATTTGGACGGGTGTCCCAATACTTTTGGCAATATAGACCAAACTGTATATTCTGCTTATTGGGCTTCATGGATAAAGGAAACTATACCCCCCACCAAACAGTTCCTAGTACTTCATTGTTTTTTGTTTTTTTGTTTTTGCACCCCTACCGCCTACTCATTCAGATTGGCTACAGGCTGTAAATGATACGATGGTGAAAGAAAAATGTATCTTCACCAAGTGGGGATTATCGGTCTTATTAAGGTGCAGGTGGCTAGAGCTGTACTGAGTGCGGTGAGCTGGGGAGGGAGGACAATTAAACTGGGGGAATCTGTACTGAAGGGGGGAGACCTATACAGGGGGGGGGGTGTTTTGTGGGGGAGGGAGCTGTACTGTTGGGGAAAAGCTGTCCTGGGGGGAAGAACTGTATGGGGGGTAGCTGTACTGGAGGGGGAGAGCTGCATGGGGGGGGGTTTGTACTGGGGAGATTTGTACTGCAGGGGGAGATCTATACTGGGGGGGAGCTGTCCTGTTGGGGGAAAGCTGTTCTGGGGGGTAGTACTGTATAGGGGGAGATGTACTGAAGGAGGTAGAGCTGTACTTGAGGTGGGATAGCTGTTATGGGGGGGGGGCTCTACTATGGGGGCAGGAAGCTGTACTGTTGGGGGAAAGCTGTCCTAGGGGGGAAGAACTGTATGGGAGAGCCGTACTGGAGGGGGGAGAGCTGCACTGGGGGGAGTTGTACTGGGGGAATTTGTACTGGAGGGGGGAGACCTTTACTGGGGGGGGAGCTGTCCTGTTGGGGGAAAGTTGTACTGGGGATAAGAACTTATGGGGGAGCTGTGCTGGAGAGGGAAAGCTGTCCAGGGGGAAGAACTAAATAGGGGAGCTGTACTGGAGGGGGGGGGGGAGCTGCACTGAGGGGATTTGTACTGGGGGAGTTTGTACTGGAGGGGGGAGACCTATACTAGGGGGAGCTGTCCTGTTGGGGGAAATCTGTACTGGGGATAAGAACTTATGGGGGAGCTGTGCTGGAGGGGGAAAGCTGTCTGGGGGGAAAAGAACTTACAGTACGAGGAGCTGTGCTGGAGGGGAAAGCTGCACTGGGGGGATTTGTACTGGGGGAATTTGTACTGGAGGGGGGAGACATATACTGGGGGGGGAACTGTTATGTTGGGGGGAAAGCTGTCCTGGGGGGAAGAACTGTATGGGGGGGTGGGTAGCTGTGCTGGAGGGGGAGAGCTGCACTGGGGGGAGTTGTACTGGGCGGGGGACTTATACAGGGAGGGAGCTATCCTGTTGGGGAAAAGCTGTCCTGGGAGTATGAACTGTATCGGGGGGCTGTACTGAAGGAGGGAGAGCTGTACTGGAGAGGGGAGAGCTGTTATGGAGGGAGCTCTACTTTGGGGGGGAGGAAGCTATACTGTTAGGGGAAAGCTGTCCTGGGGCAAGAACTGTATGGGGGAGCTGTACTGGAGAGGGGAGAGCTGCACTGAGGGGATTTGTACTGGGGAGGGGGACCTATACTGGGGAGGGGGGACTGTACTGTCGGGGGGAAAGCTGTCCTGGAGGGAAGAACTGTATAGGAGGAGCTGTACTGGAGGTAGGAGAGCTGTACAGGGGGGAGCGCTACTATGGGGGGGGGGGGGGGGCTGTACCAACCCTTGCATTGTGTCTTAAGCACTTGTGACCCCTGCGCTGTGTGCGATGTGCTTTCAAGTTTTAAGCCCTTCCTACTATTAACACAATTTTGGCATCCGCACAATTTGCCATGGCACACCGCGGGCAAAGCTTTGTTTTTTTCCTCTGGGTCCCCAAGGCTGAACCCCCACCTCCCCCTCCACCCAGGAAAAAATGAATTCTATGGTCCTGGCCCATTTAATGTTTTATCTGGCCGCAGTGCTGTTTCATGTGCAGATTCTGGCTGCACTTAAAGGGTAAACACACCCCAAACTGATTAGTCTGTTTAAAAACTGTAAATCCCGTCTAATTAAAGAAGAAATCACTTTTCTTATGTATATTATTATTTTAAGATGTGTTGCACTATAACGTCTCGTCTGATAGAGCCGCGCTGTTTGTGTTTGAGTATCTGTGACAGGTCAACACATGTTTACACCTGGACAGTGTATTTCATGTCAGTGCTCCTGAGGTGGTCCACACTCACCGCGTCCTCGCGGGACCACGGGTATTTTTGGAAACAATAGCAGAAATTGTTGTTGATTTAAATAGCACTCCATCATAGCGAAGGCATTCATAAATGACGCGGGGCCGCGCTCACACAAACACAGGAATACCAGCTCTGAAAATTAGAAACATAACAACGGTTCTATCCAGAGAGAAGTTATATTTCGGAAACTTTGTTACTGTCCAAGTGAGTTCAATTTTACAGGACGGACGTCATCACTCTCCAAAGTATTTTACATTTAAAGTTACTTTGTTTTTTTTTGTTTTTTTTAATATTTTGTTATTTAACAAGAGTGGCATCACTGTTCTGTATATATGTATTATTTTATAGCGCCCAGTCTGCGCTCACAATGCAAATTATATTTTGCAGATGTTGCGTCACTATTCTCGAGAGATATATATATATATATTATTTTATAGCGGTGATTTCCCTGGGCTCAAAATAAAAACTACACAAACAACAAATATTTCCTCCCTACTCTTCATGTATTATTTACATTGTGAAAAGTGACATTGCTGTCCTCGTCACTATTCCCCCCCCCACACACACACCCAATTTTTTTCCCCTTAAAATAATTTCACTATTTTCCAATAGAATAATTTGACTTTTGTGCAATAAAATATATAAAAAATAAACATAAAAAATAAATACAATTATATATATATATATATATATATATATATATATATATATATATATATATATATATATATATATATATATAAAATTTATATATTATATTATATATTAGGGGGGGTGGCGCCCATGCGCCCTTAATGGACGGACTGCCCCTGATGTGTGTGTGTGTATATATATATATATATATATATATATATATACACATCAGGGGCGTCCCGCCCATTAAGGGCGCACAGGCGCCGCCCCCCCCCCCCTTATATAATATATATAAAAAATAATAATAAAAAAATAACAAAAATTTTATATATATATATATATATATATATATATAACAGTTGTGCTTATAAGTTTAGATACCCTGGCAGAATTTATGATTTCTTGGCCATTGTTCAGAGAATATGAATGATAACACAAAAACTATTCTTTCACTCATGGTTAGTGTTTGGCTGAAGTTGTTTATTATCAATCCACTGTGTTTACTCTTTTTAAATCATAATCACAACAGAAACGACCTAAATGACCCTGATCAAAAGTTTACATACCCCAGTTCTTAATACCGTGTATTGCCCCCTTTAACATCATTAACAGCTTGAAGTCTTTTGTGGTATTTGTGGATGAGGCTCTTTATCTTCTCAGATGGTAAAGCTGCCCATTCCTCTAGGCAAAAATCCTCCAGTTCCTGTAAATTCTTGGGCTGTCTTCCATGAACGGCACGTTTTGAGATCTCCCCAGAGTGGCTCAATGATATTGAGGTCAGGAGACTGAGATGGCCCCTCCAGAACCTTCACTTTATTCTGCTGTAGCCAATGACAGGTTGACTTGGCCTTGTGTTTTGGATCATTGTCATGTTGGAATGTCCAAGTAAGTCCCATGCGCAGCTTCCTGGCTGATGAATGAAAATGTTCCTCCAGTATTTTTTGATAACATACTGCATTCATCGTGCCATCAATTTTGCCCAAATTTCCTGTGCCTTTGTAGCTCTCACATCCCCAAAACTTCAGCGATCCACCACCGTGTTTCACAGTAGGGATGGCGGACCTTTCATCATAGGCCTTGTTGACTCTTCTCCAAATGTAGCGTTTATGGTTGTAGCCAAAAAGCTCAATTTTAGTCTCATCACTCCAAATGGCTTTGCGGCAGAAGGTTTGAGGCTTGTCTCTGTGCTGTTTGGAGTATTGTAAGCGGGATACTTTGTGGCATTTGCGTAGTAATGGCTTTCTTCTGGCGACTCGACCATGCAGCCCATCTTTCTTCAAGTGCCTCCTTATTGTGCATCACATGTTTTCAGAGAGTCCTGTATTTCACCTGAAGTTATTTGTGGGATTTTCTTTGCATCCCGAAAAATTTTCCTGGCAGTTGTGGCTGAAATTTTAGTTGGTCTACCTGACCATATATTACACTAAATTGCTGGCCTCATCACTATTTTTACACCAAAAAAATAACATATTTATTTACAGGATAAGATAGATAGATAGATAGATAGATAGATAGATAGATAGATAGATAGATAGATAGATAGATAGATAGATAGATAGATAGATAGATAGATAGATAGATAGATAGATAGATACATTTTTTTAAGCAAATTTCACCTACGCAGCTCAACAAGAAAAATTAAGAGTTCCTGTTTTGGCAAAATTCATCATTTTGCGACAAAAGCAGTTTCACCAAAAATCACTCTTCAAACTTATGAATTTATATAATGGGAGCATTTACTTCAATACAATTTCCCCATTTTGGGTCAAACATTGGGATCATTGGGAATAGCAAAATTAAAGTTTTTTTTTTTTTTATATTTTTTCTAAGGGTACAATGGTCTTTAAATGGCTAATAAAGAATAGTATTGAGGAATATATTTTGACCACTACAGGGCCAAAGCTTTTTTTAATTTATTTTTTCCCCCATGCACGTTAAATTCTCAATTTTCAGCTATAAATTTACTTAAAACCCCCAAACATGTATATGTATATTCTGAAAGCCGGGCTTTTAGAATGGTAGTGAGTATTTTCAGTGTTGTATTATATTTACAGAAATTTTTTATCAAGAAGATATTTTTAGGAAAAAGTACACTAAAATAAACTTTAGGACACACAAACAAAATATAATACATAACAGGAATGACATAATTGCTTTTTAAATTTAATTTTACAACTGCGAATCAAAGCTCTTTAAATATAACTTTGGTTTAATAAATACATTAAATTAAATGTAAATTAAAAAAATATATAAATATATGAATATTGATAATAATTTACACTATAAATAACATGAATGACATCATTGCTTTTTAAATTTAATTTTACAACTGCCAATCAAAGCTATTTAAATATAACTTTGGTTGATATCTCTGGTCTTTGTACATAGGTCATAGGTTAGACTTGTGACATTACTACTCTCCAAATACAAGTAAAGTGTCTATATATATGACATCACGCTTCTCCAAAGTTATATTTTAAAGCTGTGACATCACCTTACCCCTGATCAAAAAAAGTTATATATTTACAAGGACGACATCACTTTTTTTTTTATATATAATTTAGAGGGGTGACATCCTTGTTTTCCTAATATGCCATATTTTACAGGGTTAATTGCACCGCTCCTCAATTAAAAATGATATTTTACAGGGGTGATATCAGGAGACAACAAATGTTGGTGGCGTCCCTAATAGTTACGAACGCGTGGAAAATGACAGTTTATTTTTCCCCATAATTTTGAAATTAAAATGACATTATAATTTAAAAAGATAAATATTAAGGTTTTTTTTTTTGTTTTGTTTTTTGCAGGGTAATGGTTTCAAATGTTCCTAAACCCCTATTTGTGCCATAAAGTAAAATAAAGATAATAAATAAACAAACAAATACACTAAATAAAAAAATACATACAAATTTAATTACAATTAAATTATAATTTAAAAAAGCAATGTTTCTTTTTTTTTTTGTAGGATAATGGGCTTTAAAATGTTCCTAGGCCCCTATGTGTGCCATAAAGTAAAATAAGTAAAATAAATAAATAAACAAACAAACAAACAAATACACTAAATAAATAAATACATATAAATTTAATTACAATTAAATTATAATTTAAAAAAACAATGTTTATTTTTTTGTAGGGTAATGGGCTTTAAAATACTCCTAGACCCCTATGTGTGCCATAAAGTAAAATAAGTAAAATAAATAAACAAATAAACAAACAAAAAAATACACTAAATATTAAGCTCTAACGAGCAGGGCCCTCTGATCCCTCCTGTATCGATTTGTATTGTAAGTGCACTGTCTGTCCTCATGTTGTAAAGCACTGCGCAAACTGTTAGCGCTATATAAATCCTGTATAATAATAATAATAATACTAATAATAATAAATAAATAAATAAATACATACAAATTTGATTAAAAATGAATTATAATTTAAAAAAGCAATGGTTCTTTTTTTGTAGGGTAATGGGCTTTAAAATGTTCCTAGACCCCTATTTGTGCTAAAAAAAAATTAAAATGTTCATGAAAAAAATAAATACACTGAAAAAAAAACATTTAATAAAGGCAACAGCACAAAAAAAATTAAATACACACACACAAAAAAAAAAAGTCAAAATAAACTTAAGGACCTTAAATACACCCCAACCAAAATAAAACCCCTACAAATAAAAAAATATATTTTTTAGCAGCTCTTGTTTTGGCAAACCGACAGTAAAAATCAATAATTTTGCAAAAAAAATAAATTTTGACCAAATCGCTCAGCTAATCCCCACCAAATATAATTTTAAAAAAATGTAACAAAATTATAAAAAAGTCTAAAAAATTCTAAAAATATAAAAAAAATATAAAAAATGAATAATTTTGTGTCTACGCCTTGCTGATCTAATTTAAACTGACCTCTGCTGACACACTCAGACACAGGTATGTGTTTGGTGCAGACTGGCCCGTCGTGGCAGAGCAGGCACTAAAGAGGTTAATCCACGGTGATCTGCCATTGCATGTCTCCAAACCGCTGCAGATTAAGAAAATTGTCACCAGTGGAAATCGGATAATACCGAAGCCTGCAGAAGATGAGGTGAACTAGCAAAGGCAATAGGGGGAGAGAAGAAACATGCACCCCTCTGCCTCTAATTACGGCCATGAAGACGTGAGTGTATGCCATTCACAATCACTGGAGTCCCAGCAATTACCCAGAGCAGGCCCAGCAGCGCACACTCACAGCACACAGTCATCTCCCATCAGAGCGCAGACGGCTGTACAATGTCCAGTGCTGGCAAGTGCCAAGAACTCCCCACTAATTACCTGTATGAATGCAGACATCCCCGCAGCCAAACCGTGATGTCATTCCCCGGCCTAAAGTATAAAGATCAATTTCACCAAAGAGCCAGAGGGGGAATCCTACCCCAAGTGCCATGAGTCCTGCATGGAGGGGGACTGGCTGCCCTACGCATTTAACCCTTTCCTGATCACAAACCATTGATGCCCAAGTGAGGTGCCCAGACCAAGTTTGGTGGCATCAACATGTGTTGGTAAAATTTGTACAAATCTTTATTACTAATTTGCATACCTAAATAAATATAATATATATATATATATATATATATATATATATATATATAATTAACATCAGGTGGGTTACCCTCTTATCTTGAAATCCTTATTCAATCAAGGCACCGTCAGGGTGGACTCCCAAAACTCCACCATAAATGATAGAAAAAACACATGGAACGATGCTTGATGCCAAAAAGTGTCCTTTTACTGAAAAGTTAATCCATTAATTGTTTCAAAATACAAGCAAGCCACTGTACAGTTCCGAGCACAGATCGCTCTTCGTCAGGCTTTTCAGGCTGTGTGTGAACGGCTAAACCACACTGTGTTCTTTTATCCACACCCAGTCTGATACACACCTGTGTCACATAATTAATTATCCTATACAAAACACCTAAAACCATTCCAAATTTAACCCTATTAAATAAACCTACTACCCTAAAACCATCCTAAATTCCCCAATAGGGGATAATCTACAAAACAGGTTCATCATATTATATCTCAAATATCCTCATCATATCACTTATGAACCAATTATATTATCTCATTTCATTAACTCAGTGTTTTGCAAATATTTCTCATGAATATACATATATTGCTATTTCTGTTCATGTCTCAAAATTCTTCATGGATTCCAGTTGATATTCTGCTATCTAGTATTTCCAACGGGAGCCTTTGTGATCAATCTAAAGAAAATATAACATATTCAAAAATAGTCATACCTTCTAATCAATCTTGTACTGTAAATTTTTAAACAAACAAAAACAAATCATAGTCCCTGTTCATACCATCAGGGTACAGGGACTGTAATTTGTTGATCCACCAAACTTCAAGTTTTTTTAGTTTCAAAATCCTATCCCCCCCTCTTTTGTCACGGGGAATCTCTTCTAAAACCATAAAACGTAGATCGGTGTCTTTGTGGCCCATTTCTGAGAAGTGACGCGATACAGGTAAACTTGATTGGGGATGTCTAATTGTACTACGGTGTTGTGCGATACGGTCTTTAATTTTTTGGGTGGTTTCCCCCACGTAAAGGAGATTGCAGGGGCATGTAAGAATGTAAATCACATATGATGACTGACAGGTGTAGAAACCGTTAATTATTATTTTCTTGTTAGTCCTAGGGTGAGAAAAATTATTCCCTTTGATAACTAAATTGCATTGAATGCAACTAAGACAAGGGTAACAGCCTTTTCTTTTACTGCCAAGAAAGGTCATCTTTTTCTCATCCTGCCTCTCTGGTTTAAATTCGTATCGCACTAAGAAATCGCGCAAAGTTTTATTGCGCCGGTATGCCTTCATCGGAGTTAACTGCAACTCCTCTATATGAGGATAGGATCGTTTCAATATCGTCCAATGTTTTCTCAATACATTAAAGATCCTCTCGCTATAACTGTTAAACTGGAAGACAAATGGAATTCTAGGTTTGTCAACTGAGTATCTCTTCCTGTTGGGAATTTCAATAGGGTTCAAAATTTTATTTAATTCGTGTCGGATTATATTTTCTGGGTAGCCCCGTTCCTTAAACTTGCAGCACATTTCATCTAATCTTTCATTTTTAACTGTAGTATCACTCACTATTCGCGTCACTCTGAGAAGCTGGCTTCTAATGATAGAACTGAAGACATGAGAGGGATGATAGCTGTCATATCTCAATAGCTGATTCCTATCTGTAGGTTTCGTGTATATGTCAGTTTCAATCCGTCCCTGTTTTATATATGCCCGTATATCTAGAAAGGGGACCGAATCTCCGCCAATATGAATCTTGAACTGGATCTCTGGTGAAATACTATTAATCATCTCATCAAACATTTTGAGTGATTCAATGTTGCCCCGCCATATGACAAAAATGTCATCTATATAGCGCCACCAGGTGGCGCAATGTTCCCGAAACAGGTCATTCACAAAAATATGTTTTTGCTCAAAATCATGCATAAATGAACAGGCATATGGCGGGGCAACATTAGAACCCATGGCTACCCCCGTCAATTGCACATAGTACCGGTCCTTAAAGAGAAAATAGTTATTGTACAAAATCAATCTAAACAGTTTCTCAAAAAAAATAATCTGAGCTTCTGAGTACTCCTGACATTTCCTAATTAGGCTTAGCGCTGCCTCAATGCCAGCCACATGAGGAATCGATGTATATAGACTTGTTACATCCCAAGTGACAAGGATATATTCATTCTGAATTTGTGGTAAGTCCCTGATCTTGGTTAGAAAGTCACCAGAGTCCTTGATGTAGGATGGGGTGGCCTTAACCAAGGGTGATAGTACTTTATCCAGTAACTTGGCCGTGGGTACAAAGATCGAATCCCTCCCCGATACAATCGGGCGTCCCGGTGGGGAATGTTTGTCCTTATGGATCTTGGGGAGTATATACAGGACCGGAATGCGGGTATGTGTTGGTAACAAAAATTCGCATAAATCATGTGAAATTAATCCTTCTTTTAATGCCGGTTTCACAATACTTTCCAAGATCTTTCTAATACTCCATGTGGGATCTGATTGTAAAGGTTTGTATACTGTATCATCATCCAATTGTCGCCTGATCTCATTCTCATAAGCCTGGGGGTCCATAATGACTACCGAACCCCCTTTATCAGCAGGTTTGCAAATAATATCATTCCGTTTGGTTAATTCCCGTAATGTCACTCTTTCATGAGGGGACAGATTGTTAGGTACATGATCTTTAAAGTCCGCTTGTTTTAACAGACGTTTCACATCTCGGGTAACCTCCTGTACAAACATCTCAACAGTGACATAAGTAGTAGGGGGGACGGATTTAGATTTCATTACCAGTCCTAGACTTTTACTACTTAGTCTCCCTTCAGGTATGTCATTATGAACAAATGGTTTGTGAAGAAAATGGACCTTCCATCTGATATTGCGAAATAGGCGATACAGATCTTGATCTAACTGAAATGGATCTAGGTGACTCTTAGGACAGTAAGATAAACCACGGTTAAAAAGTCCTACCTCATCCGGTGAAAGGACCCGCCTGGAGATGTTATGAACTAGGTCTCCCTTGGTCGGCCACGGTTGCCTCGTGTATTGCGATATCTGTCGTGGCTTCCTTCTCTGTTGTAGCGGGACCTGGTTTGCATCCGAGTAGTAGACCGTTCTCTGCGATCTGCTTGTAAAAAATTGGATGAGGAATCGGTATCTGTATTGGCTGAAGAGTTATCAGATATCTCTCTCCTATGGCTTCCATAGTCGCTGCGACCTCGTCGATTGTATGGACGTGGCCATCGGTACACCTGATTCCTCTCATAATCCTCAATATCCCGATCAAATTTGCTGCGTTTTCTGGTCTCCAGTTCACAACGATATTTATTGATACTTTCATCGGCCATCTCCTTACATTTATTAAACTCTTCCAGAGACATCGCGGTACGTAATTCTGATTCGATCTTGGTGAGTTGTTCCGACCATGAAGCCAATTCCTTATGTATGAATGAAATGGTCAAAGTCATTAAATCAAATGAACATTTGTTGAGAATCTGCATAAATGTACTCTTGAACTCATCATTATCACTGAATAGGGTCGGGGCCAAACGTACCCTCAGACCTCTTCGTTGTACTCGATGGTATTCGGCCAAAGTTAGCCCGTGCAATTCCAGAGAAGTGTGTTTCCTTCTTAATTTCTCCCATGTACGAGAGTTGTAGACCGGGGTATTGCCCGTTAGGAAATTTCTGGATCCTGAGATCTGAGACATGATCTGTGTGGTCTCTTCTTGGGTGTATGAAAATGTAGCTCCATTGGTATCCATCACGACTGAAGGTAACTTACTCACTGGGAGTGTAATAAATGAACATCAGGTGGGTTACCCTCTTATCTTGAAATCCTTATTCAATCAAGGCACAAAGTGACATATACACGAAACCTACAGATAGGAATCAGCTATTGAGATATGACAGCTATCATCCCCCTCATGTCTTCAGTTCTATCATTAGAAGCCAGCTTCTCAGAGTGACGCGAATAGTGAGTGATACTACAGTTAAAAATGAAAGATTAGATGAAATGTGCTGCAAGTTTAAGGAACGGGGCTACCCAGAAAATATAATCCGACACGAATTAAATAAAATTTTGAACCCTATTGAAATTCCCAATAGGAAGAGATACTCAGTTGACAAACCTAGAATTCCATTTGTCTTCCAGTTTAACAGTTATAGCGAGAGGATCTTTAATGTATTGAGAAAACATTGGACGATATTGAAACGATCCTATCCTCATATAGAGGAGTTGCAGTTAACTCCGATGAAGGCATACCGGCGCAATAAAACTTTGCGCGATTTCTTAGTGCGATCCGAATTTAAACCAGAGAGGCAGGATGAGAAAAAGATGACCTTTCTTGGCAGTAAAAGAAAAGGCTGTTACCCTTGTCTTAGTTGCATTCAATGCAATTTAGTTATCAAAGGGAATAATTTTTCTCACCCTAGGACTAACAAGAAAATAATAATTAACGGTTTCTACACCTGTCAGTCATCATATGTGATTTACATTCTTACATGCCCCTGCAATCTCCTTTACGTGGGGGAAACCACCCAAAAAATTAAAGACCGTATCGCACAACACCGTAGTACAATTAGACATCCCCAATCAAGTTTACCTGTATCGCGTCACTTCTCAGAAATGGGCCACAAAGATACCGATCTACGCTTTATGGTTTTAGAAGAGATTCCCCATGACAAAAGAGGGGGTGATAGGATTTTGAAACTAAAAAAACGTGAAGTTTGGTGGATCAACAAATTACAGTCCCTGTACCCTGATGGTATGAACAGGGACTATGATTTGTTTTTGTTTGTTTAAAAATTTACAGTACAAGATTGATTAGAGGGTATGACTATTTTTGAATATGTTATATTTTCTTTAGATTGATCACAAAGGCTCCCGTTGGAAATACTAGATAGCAGAATATCAACTGGAATCCATGAAGAATTTTGAGACATGAACAGAAATAGCAATATATGTATATTCATGAGAAATATTTGCAAAACACTGAGTTAATGAAATGAGATAATATAATTGGTTCATAAGTGATATGATGAGGATATTTGAGATATAATATGATGAACCTGTTTTGTAGATTATCCCCTATTGGGGAATTTAGGATGGTTTTAGGGTAGTAGGTTTATTTAATAGGGTTAAATTTGGAATGGTTTTAGGTGTTTTGTATAGGATAATTAATTATGTGACACAGGTGTGTATCAGACTGGGTGTGGATAAAAGAACACAGTGTGGTTTAGCCGTTCACACACAGCCTGAAAAGCCTGACGAAGAGCGATCTGTGCTCGGAACTGTACAGTGGCTTGCTTGTATTTTGAAACAATTAATGGATTAACTTTTCAGTAAAAGGACACTTTTTGGCATCAAGCATCGTTCCATGTGTTTTTTTATATATATATATATATATATATATATATGTATATACATATATATATATATGTATATATATATATATATATAAATTAGTATATATATATATATATATATATATATATATATATATATATATATATATATATATATATATATATATATATATATATATTATTTATTTAGGTATGCAAATTAGTAATAAAGAATTTTAAAATGTGTGTATATATATATATATGTACATATATGTGTTTGTGTATATATATATTTTTATATATATATATATATATATATATATATATATATATATATATATATATATATATATATATATATATATATATATATATATGTATGTATGTGTATATGTATATGTATGTATGTATATATATATGTATATATATATATATATATGCATGCCTAAATGATTTTATATATACAGTATCTCTTATAAGTGAGTACACCCCCCCTCACATTTTTGTAAATCTTTTCTTCTATCTTTTCATGTGACAACACTGAAGAAATGACACTTGTCTACAATGTAAAGTAGTGAGTGTACAGCTTGTATAACAGTGTAAATTTGCTGTCCCCTCAAAATAACTCAACACACAGCCATTAATGTCTAAACCGCTGGCAACAAAAGTCAGTACACCCCTAAGTGAAAATGTCCAAATTGGGCACCAATTAGCCATTTTCCCTCCCCCGGTGTCATGTGACTCGTAAGTGTTACAAGGTCTCAGGTGTGAATGGGGAGCAGGTGTGTTAAATTTTGGTGTTATCGCTCTCGCTCTCTCATACTGGTCACTGGAAGTACAACATGGCACCTCATGGCAAAGAACTCTCTGAGGATCTGAAAAAAAAGAATTGTTGCTCTACATAAAGATGGCCTAGGCTATAAGAAGATTGCCAAGACTCTGAAACTGATCTGCAGCACGGTGGCCAAGACCATACAGCGGTATAACAGGACAGGTTCCCCTTAGAACAGGCCTCGCCATGGTCCACCACAGAAGTTGAGGTCACGTGCTCAGCGTCATATCCAGAGGTTGTCTTTGGGAAATAGACGTATGAGTGCTGCCAGCGCACAGAGCAGGTAAATAGAACATGTTTGTTATAAAAAAACAAAAAACGGAGCCTTTACAACCACTTTACTTTCACATTTACAATAAGCCAGTTCCATAAAGACGTGGCACGGTTTGACCAGTTTGGTGTTGAGGAACATGAGTGTCCTGCACAGAACCCTGACCCCAACCCTACTTAACACCTTTGGGATGAATTGGAACACCGATGGTGAGACAGGTCTTTTCCTCCAACATCAGTACCTTACTTTACAAATACTCTTTTGGCAGAATCGGAAAAAAAATTCCGAAACACACTCCAAAATCTTAAGGGAAGCCTTCCCAGAAGAGTGGAGCCGGGTCCATAAAGACATGGTTTGACCAGGTTGGTGTTGAGGAACATAAATGTCCTGCACAAAGCCCTGACCTCATCCCTACTAAGCACCTTTGGGATGAATTAGAATGAGCCAGGTCTTCTCATCCAACATCTCCATAAAGACATGGTTTGACCAGTTTGGTGTTGAGGGACTCAAGTGTCCTGCACAGAGCCCCGTGACCTCAATCCAATTGAACACCCTTGGGATGAATTGTGAGCAGGTTTTTTCAGCATCAATACTTGACCTCACAAATCCTTTTTTTGGGTGAATGGGCAGAAATTCCCACAGACGCACTCCAAAATGACACACTTTTTATTAGGAAGTCTTCCCGGAAGAATGGAGCTAGCTCCATAAACACATGGTTGGATCAGTTTAGTGTTGAGGAACTCAAATGTCCTGTAGAGAGCCCTGGCCTCAACCCTACTGAACACCTTTGGGATGAAATAGTACACAGAATGTGAGCTAGATTCTCTCAACCCATATCAGGACCTGACCTCACAATTGGGCACAGATTCCCACAGACACTCCAAAATCTCGTGGAAAGTCTTCCACTCTCCATATTAATGACCTTGGGAGATGAGGAGAGGGCAACTCCATGTCGATGGCCAAGGGTTTGGAATGGGATGTCCAACAAGCTCATATAGATGTGATGGGGAGGGGAACTAGACTGTCCTGCGCAGAGCCCTGACCTTATCCCTACTGAACACCATTGGGAGGAAATGGAACACCAATTGCTAGCCAGGTTTTCTCATCCAGCATTAGTACCTGACTTCACAAATGGGCACAAATTCTCACAGACACCCTCCCAAATCTTGTTGGAAAGCCTTCCTAGACGATTGGAGGATGCTATAGGAGGCCAACTCCATATTAATGGTCATAGTTTTCCAATAGGATGGTCAAAAAGCTCATATACAGTGCCTTGAAAAAGTATTCACACCCCTTGAATTTTTCCACATTTTGTCATGTTACAACCAAAAACGTAAATGTATTTTATTGGGATTTTATGTGATAGACCAACACAAAGTGGCTCATAATTGTGAAGTGGAAGGAAAATGATAAATGGTTTTCAATATTTTTTACAAATAAATATGTGAAAAGTGTGTGTGGGGGGGGGGGTGTTCATTTGTATGGCGCCCCCCGGAGTCAATACTTTGTAGAACTGCCTTTCGCTGCAATTACAGCTGCAAGTCTTTTTGGGGATGTCTCTAGCAGCTTTGCACATCTAGAGACGGACATTTTTTGTAAATTCTTCTTTGCAAAATATCTCAAGCTCTGTCAGATTGGATGGAGAGCGTCTGTGACCAGCAATTTTCAAGTCTTGCCACAGATTCCTAATTGGATTTAGGTCTGGACTTTGGGCCATTCTAACACATGAATATGCTTTGATCTAAACCATTCCATTGTAGCTCTGGCTGTATGTTTCGGGTCGTTGTCCTGCTGGAAGGTGAACCTCCGCCCCAGTCTCAAGTCTTTTGCAGACTCTAACAGGTTTTCTTCTACGATTGTCCTGTATTTGGCTCCATCCATCTTCCCATCAACTCTGACCAGCTTCCCTGTCCCTGCTGAAGAAAAACATCCCCACCACATGATGCTGCCACCACCATGTTTCACGGTGGGGATGGTGTGTTCAGGGTGATGTGAAGTGTTAGTTTTCCCCACACATAGCGTTTTACTTTTAGTCCAAAAAGTTAAATTTTGGTCTCATCTGACCAGATCACCTTCTTCCACATGTTTGCTGTGTCCTCCACATGGCTTCTCACAAACTACAAACAGGACTTCTTATGACTTTCTTTCACCAATGTCTTTCTTCTTGTCACTCTTCCATAAAGGGCAGATTTGTGGAGAACACGACTAATAGTTGTCCTGTGGACAGATTCTCCCACCTGAGCTGTGGATCTCTGCAGCTCCTCCAGAGTTACCATGGACCTCTTGGCTCTTCTCTGATGAATGCTCTCCTTGCCCGGCCGGTCAGTTTAGGTGGACGGCCATGTCTTGGTAGGTTTGCAGTTCTGCCATACTCTTTCCATTTTCCGATGATGGATTGAACAGAGCTCCGTGAGATGTTCAAAGCTTGGGATATTTTTGTTATAACCTAACCCTGCTTTATACTTCTCCACAACTTTATCCCTGACCTGTCTGGTGTGTTCCTTGGCCTTCATGATGCTGCTTGTTAACTAAGGTTCTCTAACAAACCTCTGAGGGCTTCACAGAACAGCTGTATTTATACTGAGATTAAGTTACACACAGGTTGAAAACCATTTATCATTTTCCTTCCACTTCACAATTATGTGCTACTTTGTGTTGGTCTATCACATAAAATCCCCAAAAAATACATTTAGGTATTTTGGTTGTAACGCGACAAAATGTGGAAAATTTCAAGGGGTATGAATACTTTTTCAAGGCACTGTAGTTATGATGGTCACTAACTTTGGTCCATATAGTGTATATTAGATTTTTGTAGGAGTAAAAGCACCAATTAAAAAAAAAAGTCACAGAAGGGATGTCACCGTTGCACAATGTTGTTACATTTTACAGGAAATTCTGAACATTTCCCCGTTCCTCACATCATGAGCGACTCTCTCTCCAAACAAAACTTTGCAAGAACTTCAGAACTATTTTACAAGAAAGAAATTCTAATAAATCAAATGGAGTTTACATGTTTGTGTTGTAGTCATTGTTCTTCAATAAGTCATATTTTACAAAGCCAAGACAAACAATAGTAAACGATATGAATTGGATTTAACACGCAGAGAACAATTTTATAGTAAAATATGTCGGTATAAAAAAACCACAAACAGTTGTCGGGTGCAATGGCCGAACATAATACCTCTCCTGGAAATCGGGCACAGACAACCATGATTTGTTTTTGTTTTTCTTTTATGCGTTGTTGCAGGCAGTTTATTTAATAAAATGGAAAGCTAAATATAAGAGGCTCAATTCACAAAGGATCTTTCTTTAAATAAGTAACAGTTATTTTTTAGGGCTGTTACTGATTAAAATTTTCGTGTTCGATTAATCAATTTTTTAAATCTAATTTAATTAATTAATGTTTGATTAATTATAACGCACATACAGATCCAACTACTTTTAGCTGATTTAGCACCGTTGGTATGGCAACGGCCGAAGCCGGACATAGAGGGGCATGGCTAGGACGTCACACGTCATAAACTCAGCCTCACCGTGCCCATAATCGCAGCCTTACCGTGCCCATAATGCAGTCTCACTGTGCCCATAATAGCAGCCTCACTGTGCCCATAATCGCAGCCTTACCGTGCCCATAATGCAATCTCACCGTGCCCATAATGCAGTCTCACCGCGTTCATAATGCAGTCTCACCGTGCCCATAATAGCAGCCTCACCGTGCCCATAATTGCAGCCTCACCGTGCCCATAATTGCAGCCTCACCGTGCCCATAATCGCAGCCTCACCGTGCCCATAATGCAGTCTCACTGTGCCCATAATCGCAGCCTCACCATGCCCATAATCGCAGCCTCACCATGCCCATAATGCAGTCTCACCGTGCCCATAATCGCAGCCTCACCGTGCCCATAATGCAGTCTCACCATGCCCATAATTGCAGCCTCACCGTTCCCATAATGCTAGCTCACCGTGCCCATAATCGCAGCCTAGTCATGCCTATAATCACAGCCTCACCATGCCCATAATGCAGTCTCACCGTGCCCATAATCGCAGCCTCACCGTGCCCATAATGCAGTCTCACCATGCCCATAATTGCAGCCTCACCCTTCCCATAATGCTGGCTCACCGTGCCCATAATCGCAGCCTTGTCATGCCTATAATCACAGCCTCACTGTGCCCATAATGCAGTCTCACCGTGCCCATATTCGCAGCCTCACCGTGCCCATAATCGCAGCCTCACCATGCCCATAATCGCAGCCTCAGCGTTCCCATAATGCTGTCTCACCGTGCCCATAATCGCAGCCTCGCCGTGCCTATAATCGCAGCCTCGCCTTGAGTATAATCGCAGCCTCACCGTGCCCATAATGCAGTCTCACCGTGCCCGTAATGCAGTCTCACCGTGCCCATAATCGCAGCCTCACTGTAGTCAGTGTCTGTGCCTGGATTACACAGTCTGGGGGCATCTCCCACTGTGTGTCTCGGAGCTGAGTGTGAAAACTTTGGCCGCGCTGTGAGAAAAGTCCCGCCCTCCTCCTAGATCAGCTTGTGTGATAGACAGAACACTGCGTCTATAGACAGAACACTGCGTCTATCACACGGGCTGGTCTAGGAGGAGGGCGGGACTTTTTTCACAGCGCGGCCAAAGTTTTCACACTCAGCTCCGAGACACACAGCGGGAGATGCCCGCAGACTGTGTATGACATATAGTGGAGGAGGGAGCGGAGCGCTGTGCTGCAGCCACAGCTTGGCCCAAAGCGGCCCCAGGACAGGCAGCCTACCGATCAAAAAAATTTTGATCGATCAAAAAAATGAATTATTAATCGAGGAATTCATCTTTAATTTCTGCAGCCCTAATATTTTTAGCTGAGATTTGCAAAATGACAGTCACATAGCTGGGCTACAAGTCAAAGTCCTTATTCTGGTGCAAAGCTTTGCGAATTTAACTTATGGTCTATTAGTCCATATAGAGTATTTTAGATTTTATAGGGAATGAAAGCACCAATTTACAAAAATGTCACAGTTGGGAAACATGCGGTATGTACGATGACACACAAGGTTGTCGCCACTAGAGGGCACTTGAGTCAGTTCTGACCATGAATAAAGGAGCTTGCTTTATGCAGGCAGAATTTCTGCATCAGGTGATTGGCTTTATATCATAATGTTAGACTAAATACAGCCGATTGACCCATGCCGAAAATTATTTTAGGCTGGTGGCCCTATTACAGGGGTCTCTAACTGGTGGCCCTCCAGCTGTTGTGAAACTACAAGTCCCATCATGCCTCTGCCATGCTTGTAACTGTCAGCCTTGCAATGACTTATGGGATTTGTAGTTTTGCAAAAGCTGGAGGGCCACCAGTTAGACCACCAGCCTAAAATAATTTTCGGCATGGGTAGTTTGAGACCCCTGCATCAGAAGCTTCTTGCAGTTTCCTTAAAAGCCCAAATTTGTGCAAATTTAAGGTGCAAATGTATTTAAAGAAAAAAAAAGGACTCCCAGCCTGTGTTTAAAAGTAAAAAAAAAAAACAGGTCTGACCACAATACAGTGGAACCTCGGATTACGAGCATAATCCAATCCAGGAGAATGCTTGTAATCCAAAGCACTCGCATATCAAAGCGAGTTTCGCCTTGAGGTGATTCAGTTCGCATTTGCAGCGCTATACAAATGATTCATTCATTCATTCATTCATTCATTCAGAAGTCAATGGAAACGGAGATAATTCATTCAGCATTGACTTCTATTACATGCAATACCGCATGTGGCCAGAGGTGGAGGGGGGCGCCAGAGAGCCTCAGAAATACTCGGGGACAGCTCGGAAAGCCTCGGAAACACTCAGGAACTGAGTATTTCCAAGTGTTTCCGAGTATTTCCAAGACATTCTGAGTATTTCCGAACGGCTCCGAGCCGTTCCGAATGTCCCCGGCGCCCCTGCACCTTTGGCCAAATGCTGTACTGCGCACCCAATTAGCTTGAATTCTGCTCGTTTTGTGAGACAACACTCGCAAACCGAGTCAGAATTAAAAAATAAAAGTTGCTCGTCTTTCAAAACGCTCGCTAACCACGTAAACCAAGGTTCCACTGTACTCACATTTTGTGCTATCCCCTGCGGTACCTCTTCTCTTCCACAAGATGCCCTCAGTCTCCCAGGACGAGTGATGTTTACCGGTATCTAACCTGGAAGACTGAGGGCATACTGTGAGTGCACTGCAGGGTGTCATGGAGTCACTCGATTGAGGTGGTGCTCCGTGCTGACAGTCTAAAGATGCAAATATCCACATTGATGTCATTATGTCAGAACTCCTTTAAGTGTTATTGAGGATCTCCCACCTACAGGAGAAGATCTGAAGAGAAAGACGAGCCCGCACGTCATGTGAACACCCTGAAGACTTGGTAAAAAGATAAGTATATATATATTTAAAAAAAAGTTATAAATACAAAAGTTTGCCCACAAAAGTACACCCAACATTCCTTTGAATTCTGGTGCTGAGACCTTGCCGCTG
This sequence comes from Lithobates septentrionalis, assembly GCA_037952835.1. Lineage (NCBI taxonomy): Eukaryota > Metazoa > Chordata > Amphibia > Anura > Ranidae > Lithobates > Lithobates septentrionalis. The sequence goes on from JBBDGP010002979.1 coordinate 276,527, forward strand.
CAGGAAGATTAGCTTTGTTGCAGAGAACCCCGGGACAGCAGAGCATGCAATCAAAGAGTCAAATTGACATTTGGGCATGCTCTGCGTTTGATGGTGTTGATGGTGTCACGCTCCCTTGCACTCCGGTGCTGGGTCTCCATACGATTGCGCCGATGTCACAGCCAATTTTGCTGACAGGTGCCGCCTTAAAGGGCCAGTGCACATGCTGCTGAGGCATTTGAGGCATAGACATGTGCAGAACAGAAAAATGTGTTTAGTTCCGGATAGATTCGTTATGTTACTAATTTCATTTTGTTGATCCATTTTGGAATTAGTTTGGTTTCGTTTTGTTTAAATAAATTGTGTTTATTAATTTTCTAATGTATTCCAGATGTTCGGAATGATTCGAATTCGGTTCGGTCGAAAAAGGATCGACCGTTTCGAATTCTGTGTGAAGAATAGCTGGTTTTGAGGAGCGGGTCAGGAAGCCGGCCACCACGTCCTTAACAACCGATGACCCATCAGCTGTCAGGAGGCTGACATGTAAACAAAAGAACGCTGGCAAGAAAGAAAAAAAATAGCGTGGGGTCCCTTTGGGTCTGGTATGGATTCTAAGGGGAACCCCACACAAAAATAATATATAAAAAAAAAAAATGAAGTGGGGTCCTCCCAAAATCCACACCAGACCCTTATCTAAGCATGCAGACCAGCAGGCCAGCGAACGCCCAACACCCCCCTCCTGAACCATACCAGGCCACGTGTTCTCAACATGGGGGGGTGCTTTGGGGCAGAGGGGGCTCTGCCCCCCCACCCCAAATCACCTTGTACAAGGGCCTCTTCCCCACAACCCTGGGTGGTGGTTGTAGGAGGTCTGCGGCAGTGGCGTCGGGAGGGGGGGCTGAGGGTGGCTGGAGCCCCGAGTGGGTCCCCAAAAATTCCGGGGTATGCACAACTCTATTATTAGCCCCGAGCGCCGCCGCTGAGCGGGGACTGATCTGATCCCGATCGCGGCCCAGTGCGGCCAAGTGACATAGCAGGTCCCGCCTTCTGGAGCTTGCAGCGCCTATGATGGACGATCACTGGTCCAATGCTGGGACCGCGGGACATGTGACGTTCATCGCAGGCGCTGCAGGCCCCCGAAGGTGGGAATTACAATGCGGCTGCCGTGCCACATCACTATGAGATCCCCGCTCCCTGCTCCCCGCTCGGGCGGGCGGCTCTCCTCTTCTCCTCTGTCTCTGGCTGCCTGCTGTGATGAAGATGATGGGCACGCGGCACACCGCACACTACGGCTGAGCTGCAGCAGGACACATGAAGTCTGCCTCTTGGTCAGGTAGGTCAGTGTATGTATGTCAGGTAGGTAGGTCAGTATATGTATGTCAGGTAGGTAGGTCAGTGTATGTCTGTCAGGTAGGTCAGTGCATGTATGTCAGATAGGTCATCGGGCTCGGACTTTGGGCTGAAGCCCCTGGTCTTTTTGCCACCTAGCAATGCCCCTAGTCTGTGGGCAGGGGGCTTTGACAAGGTGGCCCACCAACCCCCCCCCATGTGTATGAGTATGGGGTACATAATACCCCTACCCATTCACCAAAAAAGTGTAAAAAGTGAATGAAGACACATTCCCTTATTAAAAAAGAAATAATGTCCCTGGTGTAGATCTATCTTCAATCACGACAGTTGCCGCACCACCAGACCTGAAAAAAAGAAAACTTCTGGCCTCGTCGAACGCTCCCGCCGACTACCTGCTCTGCCGTCTGGCATTTCCTAAACAGCGTCATTGGGTGACCCCCCCGGTGTGATACATCCAAGTCTCCGAATAACCAAAAATTCGTCTGAATTTGCATTCGGACTGAAATTAATTGGACTTGTCTACTGCCAATCCCTGTGTGTCTCCAGAGATTGTATCTTGCACTCTGTGGATCCCCGGTAGGTTTCTGCCTTCCTTCTCCGTGCTTGTTTGGACAGTTGGGGCATGGGAGCCTAACACTCCATCATCAGCAAGTGGAGGCCCTGGACAAGGCTGGAGAGCGGGGAGAGGTAGACCTGAACCCAGAAGAACCGGCTGTAGGCCTCCTGACCCAGTACCAGGACAGCTCTGTCCAGTGCCCAGGGCAAGAATGCAGAACTGGGGGGGGGGCTGCTAATGCCATGTGGACATTCTTTCCTTTGGGGATATGAAGGTCAAAGGCTGAGAATGTCAGGAGGAGGTCTCTGGCATGGAGTGGGGGCACAAGATGGGCGGAGGGTTAAAGCTTCAGAATGGAGGGACACTGTTCTAACAGGAGAGGAGCAGGGCAGGGACTTGTACTCTTCTTGACTAGGCATGTGCACTGCCGAAAAATGTGTTTGTTTTCGTTTTAGTTTCATTCGTTTTTTTTTCGTTTGTTTTTTCCGGGTCATTCATTATGATCGAAATTCGTTATTTCAAATAAATTGGTAACTTCAGAAAAACTCTGATTCGTTTAGATGCGGTATTCGTAAATTCTAAAATTCGTAAATTCGAAAAAATGTGAAAATCTGAAAATCCGAAAACCTGAAAATTCAAAGATCCGAAATAATAACTAACTAAAAATAACAAACTATTAATTTATAGGTATTGGAATTTCCCTTCAAATTTGGCTGCTTAACGTAACAAATACGAATTTATTTGAAGTTGTGAATTATCCAAAATAACCAATGCCGCATCTAAATGAATGGAACATAACAAATGAATAATAATAAATAATAATAATAAAATGTTTTTATTATTATTATTATTTATTATTATTAATTACTTGCATTCAATTTGTATAAATGCGGCACTTCGTAACTTCGGATAAATTCATATTCGTTACGTTCACTAACAGCCAAATTTGAAAGGAAATTCCAATACTTATGATTGAATTGTTATTATTATTAGTTAGTTATTATTTTGGATTTTCACATTTTCAGACTTTTCTTTCTTATTTTTGGATTTTCGTTCTTTGCAATTTTCGGATTTTCATTCTTATTTTCCGATTTTTTTTTTGGATTTTCGAATTTATGAATTTTCGGAAAAATTTGTTAAATGAGTTTTTGTTAATTCTAATACTTACGAATTAACAAATTTGTTGGATTTCGTCAAAAAACGAATTTGGAACGAAACAAAGTGCACATGTCTACTCTTGACACCAACAGCTAGCCAATCACAAGTCCCTACTTACATGTATATTACAAGAGTCTTAAAATATGATTTAGTCTTGCCCGTGTGGCGTGGCTTCTCCCTGCTACCCGACCTGTGCCCCACCCTTCCCCCGCAGCACTGCCGGATTCCCTCCTCTCCTGCTGTGGCAGATGTTTCAAGATGGAAAGCAAGGAAAGGGGCCAGTAAATATGTCATTTACTAGCCCCCTCCTTTATTGAATGAACAGTGTGAGTGATCAGTACTGATCACTCACCTTGTGCATTCATAACTGAAATATAGTAAACTGTGTTTCCTATGCTTCAGATTGTGAATGAACAGGAAGCCTCTGAGCACAGATCACTTCCCATTCACTCACTATCCAGTACAGCTGAGGCTGCAGACAAAGGGACTAGGGAATCTCTGTCCTCAGTATCTTTTTCTGTCTCAAAAATGAGACATCAGGGGTCTGTTTAGATCCCTGATATTTCACCAAAGACCCCCCAAATAGGGCTTTTTAAAAATTTGTAAAAATGTATCCACTGCCCTACGGACAGCAGTCTCTGCCCTACTGACACTGTCCATGTTTTGGATACTCTTTAGGTCGGGAGGAAAGGAGATTTAATTTCCAAATACGGAAAGGTTTCTTCACAGTGAGAGCTGTGAAAATGTGGAATAGACTCCCTCCAGAGGTGGATCTGGCCGGCTCAGTAGATTGCTTTAAAAAAGACCTGGATTCTTTCCTAAATGTACATAATAATAATATAACTGGGTACTGGTAAATTAATGGGAATGGTAATGGGACAATTGGCTGCTCAGCTGTTCCATGGCCAGGTGTGTGTTATTCCCGCATTATCCCATTTACAAGGAGCAGATTAAAGGTCCAGAGTTCATTTCAAGTGTGCTATTTGCATTTGGAATCTGTTGCTGTCAACTCTCAATATGAGATCCAAAGAGCTGTCACTATCAGTGAAGCAAGCCATCATTAGGCTGAAAAAACAAAACAAACCCATCAGAGAGATAGTAAAAACATTAGGTGTGGCCAAATCAACTGTTTGGAACATCCTTGCCGGTGATCTCAGCAACACCAAAAGACCCGGAAGACCACGGAAAACAACTGTGATGGATGACCGAAGAATTCTTTCCCTGGTGAAGAAAACACCCTTCACAACAGTTGGCCAGATGAAGAACACTCTCCAGGAGGTAGGTGTATGTGTGTCAAAGTCAACAATCAAGAGAAGACTTCACCAGAGTGAATACAGAGGGTTCACCACAAGATGTAAACCATTGGTGAGCCTCCAGAACAGGAAGGCCAGATTAGAGTTTGCCAAACAACATCTAAAAAAAGCCTTCACAGTTCTGGAACAACATCCTATGGACAGATGAGACCAAGATCAACTTGTACCAGAGTGATGGGAAGAGAAGAGTATGGAGAAGGAAAGGAACTGCTCATGATCCAAAGCATACTACCTCATCCGTGAAGCATGGTGGTGGTAGTGTCATGGCGTGGGCATGTATGGCTGCCAATGGAACTGGTTCTCTTGTATTTATTGATGATGTGACTGCTGACAAAAGCAGCAGGATGAATTCTGAAGTGTTTCGGACAATATTATCTGCTCATATTCAGCAAAATGCTTCAGAACTCATTGGACGGCGCTTCACAGTGCAGATGGACAATGACCCGAAGCATACTGCGAAAGCAAAGAAAGAGTTTTTTAAGGGAAAGAAGTGGAATGTTATGCAATGGCCAAGTCAATCACCTGACCTGAATCCGATTGAGCATGCATTTCACTTGCTGAAGACAAAACTGAAGGGAAAATGCCCCAAGAACAAGCAGGAACTGAAGACAGTTGCAGTAGAGGCCTGGCAGAGCATCACCAGGGATGAAACCCAGCGTCTGGTGATGTCTATGCCTTCCAGACTTCAGGCTGTAATTGACTGCAAAGGATTTGCAACCAAGTATTAAAAAGTGAAAGTTTGATGGATGATTGTTAATCTGTCCCATTACTTTTGGTCCCTTTAAAAGTGAGAGGCACATATACAAACTGTTGTAATTCCTACACCGTTCACCTGATTTGGATGTAAATACCCTCAAATTAAAGCTGAAAGTCTGCAGTTAAAGCACATCTTGTTCATTTCATTTCAAATCCATTGTGGTGGTGTATAGAGCCAGAAAAGATTAGAATTGTGGTGATGTCCCAATATTTATGGACCTGACTGTATATATATATATACACATCAGGGGGGCCCGTCCATTAAGGGCGCACGGGCGTCCATGTGTCTGGCCACTTTCAGGACGCCGGATGCATGGATTCCAATGGGGGGGGGGGGGTTGAAGCACCTGATTAGAGCCCGAGGCTCTAATAGGCTTCAAAATAGGGTGGGCTCGGGGCACAGAGAATGCGTACGGAGCCCACCCAGGTGTGGTACAATAGCAAATGAATATTCGCTATTGAAACACTGATCCTCCTCCCGGCCAATCAGGGAGCCGATCGTGAGACCCATCACCCAATAGGCTGAAAGGACAGGCCATCCTACTGGATGCCTAGGAGGAGGGGAGGAGACGCACGGCCGCCGAGATGGAGGAGATGCCCGGTTCCCGCTGCCGATGCCCACTGGCTGATGCCCGCCACCTGCCACCTAGATGGGGGAAGACAGCAAGCGGGTGGGGGGGGGGGGGCTAGAGGGTTTGTGGTGCTGACGGCTGCCGGGGAGGGGGGGCAAACAACCACATCATGTTTGACCTTTGGGGTGCACACCCTAATTCAAGAGGCTGCACACACCTATGCTTATTCTCTAACGCCTCCTTCACCAGGACCTACAGCTCAGCTACAGCGAAGGTTTTTTTTAATAAAAGAATAAAAAAGAAATGGGTGGAAGTTAATTACATAACCAAAAAAAGAAGAATAGGGATTCCCCGAAGCCCTGGCAGCCCTCGAGGTTGTTGAAGTTCAATCACAGACAGATAAGGCCCGTCCCTGCCAAAGTCTGCAGGAAACTGACGGGATTAGAGATCCATAAACCAGTATTGACAGAATAATCCGCAAATTATTATTATTTCTGAAGCGTAAGTGCGAAGCGGAGCTGGCCCCTGGAAAAACTCGCTCCGGACAGATTGAAAAACCACGCATGGCTCCAGCATGTGTCAGAACCATTACATGTGTCTTCTCCATTACAATGTCAGATATCCCCCCCCCCATACATATCTCCCCGCAACCCAGAGCTGCGCCCCGCGATGGGGATATTCCGCCGGGGCCGTAAAATCAGAGAGCGATACAAAGTTTCATCCACTGACGTCGGATCGCCTTTAATTAAACTTCTCGCTGTCTGCAGCCAAAACCTTCATTCCGGGTCTCCGAAGTGTGAAAAGAAAGAAACATATTGACTTGGATGAGCTAAAGAGCGGAAGATTGTATCTAAATATTGAAACATCGACCAATAGAATAGAAGAAATGTCACATTGTACATCGAGGTCACCTAGAGCCCAGGCCCAACATTCCATACTGCCCCCCCCCAAGATGTATGAGCCCTGCGTGTTAGCAAAGATCACCCCCGCTCCTCCTTATACTTACTCCCTAAGCATAAATTCCTCCTCCCAGTGCAAATCTGTCCCCCTATTCCCCCCCCCCCCAAAAAAAAAATGGTTTCCCTCCTAGCACAAATTCCCTTCCCCCCCCATATCACCTCTTCAAGCACAAACCCCCAAATTCCCTTGCCTAGCACAAATCCTCTTCCCCCAAACCCCCCCCCCCAACACAAATCCCCCCGAATCACCATTCCTAGCACACACCCCTAATTTTCCCTCCTAGAACAAATGTTCCCTCCTAGCACAAATTCCCTTCCCCCCCTATATCACCTCTTCTAGCACAATCCCCCAAATCCCTCGCCTAGCACATATCCTCCCCCCAAATTTACCCTCCTAGCACAAATACCCTCCAAATACCCCCCCAGCACAAATTCCCCCCTCCCCCAGTCCCCCCTCCTAGCACAAATCCTCCCCCAAATTTCCCCACCTAGCACAAATCCCCCCCCCCCCCCAAAAAAGTTTCCTCCTAGCACAAATTCCCTCCCCCCTATATCACCTCTTCTAGCACAACCCCCCAAATACCCCACCTAGCACAAATCCTCTTCCCCCAACCCCCCCTCAACACAAATCCCCCCGAATCACCATTCCTAACACACACCCCCTAATTTTCCCTCCTAGAACAATTCTTAATCCCTTCCACCCTCCAAATTCTAGAATCAATAAGGAAATAAGTACAGCGCTGCGCCAAAAAGTGCTAAAAAGATATATAATATACAGTTAGCAGCTAACACACCTCTAGACACAGGTAAGGGTTAAGAATAATAATAATAATAGTGTAGCGCTATGTGTATATATAAATTATAAATCTTACATATATAGACAGTAAATAGGAACCTGATCATCCCTTGCGGGGCAAAATGATATTGCAGTGACACTAAGTGATTCAAAACAACACTTGGAATGCGGTGAATATTGATAATCAATAATAAAAAAACAATATAATGGGTCTAGAAAACCATACGTATGTGACAAATCAACCAATCTAGTCCATTAAAATTAATAAATATATTAATAGTGACTAGTGGAATAGAAAACCACCACCAAAAGTCTATGAGGGTTGTGTGTTGAAGAATGATGGAAATAAAACTCCCGAGTTTCCTCGTAGACGAAATTGGTCACATCTGGCAGATGGATAGATAGATAAGGAACCACAGATGGATAGAGGGTCTAAGTAGGTGGCGGGACCCCAGATGAAGGCTCTGTAGCCGAAACATGTCGGGTGGACCCCTCACGATTACCGCGATTGATCTTTTTTGAGCTGTCTTTGATCTCCTACCATGTGAGTGTTTTCTTTTATTATTTTAATAAATTTTAACAAATTGATGTTTTTAAACGTTATCATGCCATGTGAGTTTTATTTCTCGCATGGTATTTGAAATATTCGTTTGGCCTGTTGGACCGTTTGGGGACGCTGAAAGCTGTGGTGAGACCCCTCCCCCTATTGGAAGCTGAGGATATCTGCCGATTCATCTTCCCAGACCGGGTGGTCAATAAGCTTTTTTAGACTTGTAAGACGTAGGTCTTTTCAAGTCACCTGATTCTGGTAAGCCTCTTTTGATGCTCCGGTGATGGTCCCGCCACCTACTTAGACCCTCTATCCATCTGTGGTTCCTTATCTATCTATCTATCCATCTGCCAGATGTGACCAATTTCGTCTACGAGGAAACTCGGGAGTTTTATTTCCATCATTCTTCAACACACAACCCTCATAGACTTTTGGTGGTGGTTTTCTATTCCACTAGTCACTATTTATATATTTATTAATTTTAATGGACTAGATTGGTTGATTTGTCACATACGTATGGTTTTCTAGACCCATTATATTGTTTTTTTATTATTGATTATCAATATTCACCGCATTCCAAGTGTTGTTTTGAATCACTTAGTGTCACTGCAATATCATTTTGCCCCGCAAGGGATGATCAGGTTCCTATTTACTGTCTATATATGTAAGATTTATCATTTATATATACACATAGCACCCTCCAAATTCTGCTGGAGCAGGAGATGATCTATAAAAGGGACCCCTCTAGTGGGGACAACTGTTTAAGAGATGCTTTCCCCTCAGTTTTAGACAATATGGACAGTTTCATTTCAGACATGTTGTACAGGGCCGGATCTAGCCTGTCTGATGTGGGGGTGCAGTAAAAAATTTCAAGGGGACAGGAGTCAGCAGGGCAGAGGACAAGGGGCAGAGGGAGGTTTACAGGGGTCAGCAGAGCCGAGGATGGGGGAGTAAGAAGGAGAGTGTACAGTGGTCATTAGGGCAGAGGACAGGGGTCACCAGGGCAGAGGACAGGGGTCACCAGGGCAGAGAACAGGGGTCTGCAGGGCAGAGGACAGGGGGCAGCAGGGCAGAGAACAGGGTTCTGCAGAGCAGAGGACAGAAGTTAGCAGGGAGGAGTGCAGGGGTCAGCAGGGCAGAGGACAAGGGGCAGAGGCGAGGTGTATAGGGGTCAGCAGAGCCAACGATAGGGGCCAGCAGAGCCAAGGATGGGGGAGTGAGAAGGAGAGTCTACAGGGGTCAGCAGGGCAGAGGACAGAGGTAAGCAGGGCAGAGGACAGAGGTAAGCAGGGCAGAGGACAGAGGTAAGCAGGGCAGAGGACAGAGGTAAGCAGGGCAGAGGACAGGGGTCAGCAGGGCAGAGGACAGGGGTCAGCAGGGCAGAGGACAGAAGTTAGCAGGGAGAAGTATAGGGGTTAGCAGGGCAGAGGACAGGGGACAATGGGGAGGTGTACAGGGGTCAGCAGAGCCGAGGATAGGGGTCAGCATGGCAGGGTACAGGGGGTCAGCATGGCAGTGTACAGGGGTCAGCATGGGAGTGTACAGGTTTCAGCAGGGCAAGGGACAGGGGTCAGCAGGGAAGAGTACAGGGGTCAGCAGGGCAGAGGACAGGGGACAATGGGGAGGTGTACAGGGGTCAGCAGAGCCGAGGATAGGGGTCAGCATGGCAGTGTACAGGGGTCAGCATGGGAGTGTACAGGTTTCAGCAGGGCAAGGGACAGGGGTCAGCAGGGAGGAGTACAGGGGTCAGCAGGGCAGAGGATGGGGGACAATGGGGCAGTGTACAGGGGTCAGCAGAGCCGAGGATAGGGGTCAGCATGGCAGTGTACAGGGGTCAGCATGGGAGTGTACAGGTTTCAGCAGGGCAAGGGACAGGGGTCAGCAGGGAGGAGTACAGGGGTCAGCAGGGCAGAGGTCGGGGGACAATGGGGCAGTGTACAGGGGTCAGCAAAGCTGAGGATGGGGGTCAGCAGGGCAGTGTACAACTTTACAGGGGTCAGCAGAGCAGAGGACGGGGGTCACTGCAGGGAAGGGCTCTGAGCAGATCTCCTCCGCACACAGCACATACTGTACCTGAGGTCAGATTCCCGTAGAGACACAACCTCGATCTGCACAGTGTGTAGCTGGTTACTATGGGAAATTCCCAGATCAGACTGGCAGTGCAGCTGCAGTGGCCAGGATGACTGGTCTTATCCTTGCCTCCCACCCCCCCCCCCCTGTATTTTTCCATTGTGGGTGGAGCCTGCTGGGCCCCTCCCACAGCCCTGCCCTCCACATAAGCCTTTGTTCAGCACAGTGATGATGTCACTGCCACGTTTACAAGGTAATATCTGGGTTTGCAAAGGCAAAGTGGATTTATCTGCTTTGTGACTATTGAGGACTTTTTGTTGTCTTTGGAGTGATTGGTTGCTTTAAGCCACAGTCATCCCCCCCCCCCTCCCCCCCCCCCCCATGTAACCTCTGACCATCCTCCATGCACAGACATGATGCAATGGCAGTGAAAGGCGCTTCCAATTTCGCGGTCACCTCAGAACTTGTTCCTGACGTTGGAAAATCCCGGCGTCTTTTACAGATATTTCTGTAATATTGTTTCAATGACAGACGCAGACTCGGCGTGTAATAACCAACCAGCCGCGACTCCATTTTTTCCTTCTAAGCGGCGCAGACTGGTAATTAGCGTGGAGTGCAGGAAGACGGTGATCGGCTCGCCGGCCTCCCTCGCTCTCTTGGCACGCTCCGGCAGACAAGCGTGTAGAAAACGCTCCTCAGCCTTTCTGTTGGCGGACGGTTGTCCGGGGAGCTCGCGCTCTAATAAGACGACGTCTGTTGTACTTGGAAGGGACTGAAGGGCCGTTCACATTCACCGCTTGTCAAAAGACCGCGAGGAATAAATCAGCTTGTCCCTTCATTGCCGCGGCCCGGCCTCGCCGCCGCCAAAATTGTGGAAGCCAAAAAAGCGCCAATTGGTCGGCGGAGGGTTAAAGTGTCTAGACACAGGCGGGATTTTTTTTGGGGGGGGGGATTAGGAGGTCCGGAACGTCCAGGTTCCGGTCCAGGTTTGTAGAAAGGTCACGAAGGCTCCAGCCGGGGGGGGAGGGGGAAATGTTGAAGGGCGCCGGACACGGAGCGCTGACAAGGAGAGGGACCTGAAATGTGTGACCCAAAGATGACGGATCCCGCGTGCGGGAAATCACGAACGCAGCAAAATGAGCGCCCAGCAAACCGCACTGAGATACCGCAATTCAGGGAGCGCGGGAACGTACAGCCGGATTTATCCTGACCTAAAAAGAAAAGCAGCTGGAGAGCGGATCAACCTTCAGAAATAGGTTAGTGCAGCTCTGAGCAGATGTTAGTACAGCCCTCAGAAGAGACTGGTACAACCCTCATCAGATGTTAGTACAGCTCTCCGCAGAGGTTAGTACAGCCCTTATCAGAGGTTAGTACAGCCCTCAGCAGAGGTTAGTGCAGCCCTTATCAGAGGTTAGTACAGCCCTCAGCAGATGTTAGTACAGCCCTCAGCAGAAGTTAGTACAGCCCTTATCAGTGGTTAGTATAGCCCTCAGCAGTGGTTAGTGCAGCTCTGAGGAGATGTTAGTACAGCCCTCAGCAGTGGTTAGTACAGCCCTTAGCAGACGATAGTACAGTCCTAAGCAGAGGTTAGTACAGACCTCAGCAATGGTTAGTACAGCTCTCAGCAGTGGTTAGTGCAGCCCTCAGCAGATGTTAGTACAGCTCTCAGCAGTGGTTAGTGCAGCCCTTATCAGTGGTTAGTACAGCCCTCAGCTGATGTTAGTACAGCCCTCCGGAATGGTTAATACAGCTCTCAGCAGAGCTTAGTACAGCCCTTAGCAAAAGTTAGTACAGCCCTTATCAGTGGTTAGTATAGCCCTCAGCAGATGTTAGTACAGCCCTCAGCAGATGTTAGTACAGCCCTTATCAGTGGTTAGTACAGCCCTCAGCAGAGCTTAGCACAGCCCTTAGCATTGGCTATTGTAACCCTCAGCAGATGATAGTACAGCTTTTAGCAGAGGTTAGTATAGCTCTTATCAAGGGTTAGTACAGCCCTCAGCTGATGTTAGTACAGCCCTCAGCAGTGGTTAGTACAGCCCTTAGCATTGGCTATTGTAGCCCTCAGCAGAGTTTAATAAAGCCCTAAGTAGAGGTTAGTACGGCCCTCAGCAGTCATTAGTACGGCCCTAAATCAAAGGTTGGTGCAGCCCTCAGCTGATGTTAGTGCCTCTCTATACAGAGTTCTAACAATCAATATCTATTGTAATAAAATATATTTAAATGCAATGCAAGAGAGGGCGAACCTTATCAGAGGAGACACAGACAATAATACAAACCTGACAGGGGTTCTAACCCTTCCCCCCACTCCATCCAAAACTGAAAATAAGATTTCCTCTGAGTTGTCACCAGGACACATAGTCAGGGAAAAGCTAAACTGTACCAGTTGCCAGTAGAACCGGATTACCGGGGAAATCCCCCGATGGGGACTCCTATTCGGGTGACAACAATCTGCCCTCATTCTGCAGAGATTTCCTCTCACTTCCTGTTGTGTCTCCATGAGAGGAGAACCTGACCAAGATCCAAATCCTTCTCTATTGGATCCAAAACATTTTCTGGCCAGACCAGCAACAGGAACACCGCACACCGAGATGTTAAATGATATTCGCTCTTTATTAGAATAGCCAGCAGGAGCAAGTTTTTTTTTTTTGCCGCATTTTGCTCCAGGCATCGTGTGAAACGCGTCAGCAGAGCTCCTTCCCACTGGCTATTTTATTAAAAGAAAAATCTAATTTCTCATCTCAGTGTGCAGTGTTCCTGCTGTCGGTATAATGGATTCCTTTAGTGGAGATGAACCCAGCCGGCCCATCTGAGATGTCCACAGTCTATTCTCACCTGGAGCTGCATGTGGTTTGTTGAGCGTTTTGTCTCGGTTAGTTCAGCATTATTTTCTTTACTTAAAGCTGAAGCTTAAAGTGGTTGTAAAGTTACCAAATGTAAAATACATTTTTATATATGTATATTTGCATTCAAGGCTACCATGTATCCATCGTTTTTTTTTTTGTTTTCTAACTTGCCCACATTGAACTGCATGCTTCTAAAGTGCAGGTCACGTGATCACTATAGCTTCCCGAGTGATTCAGGAGCGGATGGAGGCAGGAGGGATGGACGAGAAGGAGTGGCTGGAGGCCAGAGAAATGGGTGGGGATGAGCGGCTGGAGGCAGGAGGGATGGGCGGGAAGGAGCGGCTGGAGGCAGGAGGGATGGGCGGGAGGGAGCGGTTGGAGGCAGGAGTGATGGGAAGGGAGGAGCAGCTGGAGGAAGAAGGGGTGGGTGGGGAGGAGCAGCTGGAGGCAGAAGGAATGGGTAAGGAGGAGCGGCTGGAGGCAGGAGGGATAGGCGGAAGGAGCAGCTGGAGGCAGGAGGGATGGGCAGGGAGGAGCAGCTGGAGGCAGGAGGAGTAGGCGGAAGGAGCAGCTGGAGACAGGAGGGATGGGCGAGAATAAGCGGCTGGAGGCAGAAGGGATGGGTGAGAAGGAGCGACTGGAGGCAGGAGGGATGGGCAGGGAGGAGCGGCTGGAGGCAGGAGGGATAGGCGGAAGGAGCAGCTGGAGGGAGGAGGGATGGGCGGGGAGGAGCAGCTGGAGGCAGGAGGCATGGGCAGAGAAAAGCATCTGGAGGCAGAAGGGATGGGCAGGGAGGAGAGGCTGGAGGCAGGAAGAATGGGTGGGAAGGAGCGGCTGGAGGCAGGAGGGATCGGTGAGAAGGAGTGGCTGGAGGCAGGAGGGATGGGCAGGGAGGAGCATCTGGAGACAGGAGGGATGGGCGGGAAGGAGCAGCTGGAGGCAGGAGGGATGGGTGAGAAGGAGCGGCTGGAGGCAGGAGGGATGGGCAGGGAGGAGCGGCTGTAGGCAGGAGGGATAGGCGGAAGGAGCAGCTGGAGGGAGGAGGGATGGGCAGGGAGGAGTAGCTGGAGGCAGGAGGGATGGGCAGGGAGGAGCAGCTGGAGGCAGAAGGGATGGGCAGGGAGGAGAGGCTGGAGGCAGGAAGGATGGGTGGGAAGGAGCGGCTGGAGGCAGGAGGGATCGGTGAGAAGGAGTGGCTGGAGGCAGGAGGGATGGGCAGGGAGGAGCGGCTGGAGACAGGAGGGATGGGCGGGAAGGAGCAGCTGGAGGCAGGAGGAATGGGTGGGAGTGAGCCGCTGAAAGCAGAAGGGAAGGGCGAGAGGAGCAGCTGGAGGCAGGAGGGATGGACGGGAGGGAGCAGCTGAAGGCAGGAGGGATGGGCGGGAAGGAGCGGCTGGAGGCAGGAGGAATGGGTGAGAGGAGCAGCTGGAGGCAGGCAAGAGGGGCGGCTGGAGGCAGGAGGGATGGGAGGGGAGAAGCAGCTGGAGGAAGAAGGGGTAGGTGGGGAGGAGCAGCTGGAGGCAGAAGGAATGGGTAAGGCGGAGCGGCTGGAGGCAGGAGGGATGGGCGGGGTGGAGCAGCTGGAGGCAGGAGGGATAGGCGGAAGGAGCAGCTGGAGGCAGGAGGGATGGGCAGGGAGGAGCGGCTGGAGGCAGGAAGGATAGGCGGAAGGAGCAGCTGGAGGCAGGAGGGATGGGCAGGGAAGAGCAGCTGGAGGCAGAAGGGATGGGCAGGGAGGAGAGGCTGGAGGCAGGAAGGATGGGTGGGAGGGAGCGGCTGGAGGCAGGAGTGATGGGCAGGAAGGAGCGGCTGGAGGCAGGAGGGATGGGTGAAAAGGAGCGGCTGGAGGCAGGAGGGATAGGCGGAAGGAACAGCTGGAGGCAGGAGGGATGGGCAGGAAGAAGCGGCTGGAGGCAGGAGGGATGGGTGAGAAGGAGCGACTGGAGGCAGGAGGGATAGGAGGAAGGAGAAGCTGGAGGCAGAAGGGATGGGCAGGGAGGAGCAGCTGGAGGCAGGAGGGATAGGCGGAAGGAGCAGCTGGAGGGAGGAGGGATGGGCAGGGAGGAGCGGCTGGAGGCAGGAGGGATGGGCAGGGAGGAGCAGCTGGAGGCAGAAGGGATGGGCAGGGAAGAGAGGCTGGAGGCAGAAAGGATGGGCGGGAAGGAGCGGCTGGAGGCAGGAGGGATGGGCGGGAAGAAGCGGCTGGAGGCAGGAGGGATCGGTGAGAAGGAGTGGCTTGAGGCAGAAGGGATGGGCAGGGAGGAGCGGCTGGAGACAGGAGGGATGGGCGGGAAGCAGAAGCTGGAGGCAGGAGGAATGGGTGGGAGGGAGCGGCTGGAAGCAGAAGGGAAGGGCGAGAGGAGCAGCTGGAGGCAGGAGGGATGGACAGGGAGGAGTGGCTGGAGGCAAGAAGGATGGGTGGGGAGGAGCGGCTGGAGGCAGAAGGGATGGGTGAGGATTAGCAGCTGGAGGCAGGAGGGATGAGAGGGGAGAAGCGGAAAGAGGCAGGAGGGATGGGCAGGGATGAGCAGTTGGAGGCAGGAGGGATGGGCAGGGAGGAGCGGCTGGAGGCAAGAAGGATGGGAGGGAAGGAGCGGCTGGAGGCAGGAGGGATGGGCAAGAGGAGACACTGGAGGCAGGAGGGATGGGCAGGAGGGAGCGGCTGGAGGCAGGAGGGATGGGTGGGAGGAGCGGCTGGAGGAAGAAGGGGTGGGTGGAGAGGATCAGCTGGAGGCAGAAGAGATGGGTGAGGAGGAGCAACTGGAGGCAGAAGGGATGGGTAAGGATTAGCAGCTGGAGGCAGGAGGGATGGGCAGGGAGGAGCGGCTGGAGGCAGGAGGGATGGGCAGGGAGGAGCAGCTGGAGGCAGAAGCGATGGGCAGGGAAGAGAGGCTGGAGGCAGAAAGGATGGGTGGGAAGGAGTGGCTGGAGGCAGGAGGGATGGGCGGGAAGAAGCGGCTGGAGGCAGGAGGGATCGGTGAGAAGGAGTGGCTTGAGGCAGGAGAGATGGGCAGGGAGGAGCGGCTGGAGACAGGAGGGATGGGCGGGAAGCAGAAGCTGGAGGCAGGAGGAATGGGTGGGAGGGAGCGGCTGGAAGCAGAAGGGAAGGGCGAGAGGAGCAGCTGGAGGCAGGAGGGATGGACAGGGAGGAGTGGCTGGAGGCAAGAAGGATGGGTGGGGAGGAGCGGCTGGAGGCAGAAGGGATGGGTGAGGATTAGCAGCTGGAGGCAGGAGGGATGAGAGGGGAGAAGCGGAAAGAGGCAGGAGGGATGGGCAGGGATGAGCAGCTGGAGGCAGGAGGGATGGGCAGGGAGGAGCGGCTGGAGGGAAGAAGGATGAGAGGGAAGGTGTGGCTGCAGGCAGGAAGGATGGGCAAGAGGAGCAACTGGAGGCAGGAGGGATGGGCAAGAGGAGCAACTGGAGGCAGGAGGGATGGGCAGGAGGGAGCGGCTGGAGGCAGGAGGGATGGGTGGGGAGGAGCGGCTGGAGGAAGAAGGGGTGGGTGGAGAGGAGCAGCTGGAGGCAGAAGAGATGGGTGAGGATTAGCAGCTGGAGGCAGGAGGGATGAGAGGGGAGGAGCTGCTGGAGGCAGGATGGATGAGCGGAGCAGTTGGAGGCAGGATGGATGGGTGGGGTAAAGATGCTGGAGGCAGAAATGATGGGCGGAGAGGAGCAGCTGCCATTTCAAGTGAATGGGATTCCCTTTGTGCAATGTGTATTAACGCATGAAAAACGCAAACGGAAGCGTGTGTTCCCGCTATGCTCAGGTGCAAATGGGGCCAGTGTGAGATTTTGGGCGATGAGTTTATTTCGACAACATTCCATATTGGTTATAAGCAGTTAGGGAATTACTTATCATGAATGTGGGAGGGGGGGGGGATTGGTTGCTGGAAGACCCCCGTCATGGGTTTTCAGAAAATTATGTCTCCTAAAAAAAAAAAAAAAAATGTATAAAGTTGAAAAAACGCGGCTTCAGATGCAGATGATATTTTTATTCGACGTCTCCAATTTCTTTCTCTTGCTAAAAATAAGAAAAGGAAACCGGCACACAACGGGTGACTGAGGCCCTGACACGGCACGCGGGGCCACCGCTTCTATTACTTTCTCCACAACACTCAGATTTTCATTTTCTCTCTGGATAATCTCCATAAGTGAGTGAAAAGGAGAGTCGCCAGAGACGGTCGTGTTTTTCCCCGTTGCCTCGAATTTGTCGGGGTTTAGATGGATTAACCCGGCAAGTCAGACGGTCTTTGGGTACTAATTAGGCAAAGATCGTGTTTCCGTAGCCTGGCTCCTGCGTCCAGATACGGCGAATAATATTTGTTTAATATGAGGCAGCGATACGGCGCACCATTTTTTAATACCGTCCAGGGGTGGGTCGTTTTATTTCACAGAGTTCCCAGAGCTTTCCGGGACGTGATCAGGAAAGGAGAACGCTGACTCGGACTACAGTACCTAGTTAAAGGATTTTTTTCTCTTTTTTTTTTTTTCATTTTCTGTTTAGCTCATAAAAAACAGGAAATATTTTTTAAAATATATATTTTTTTAAATATCCTTTTTGGCTCCCCTTTATTCAAGAGTGTGGATTATTTAGTGGGGAGCTATGGGGGTGCATTTAGTGTTTTGTTTGTTTGCTTGCATTGTTTTTGCTTTTTTTTTTTTTTTTTTTTACTTTTTTTCATTTTCTGCTTAGCTCATAAAAAATAGGAAATCTTTTTAAAATCTTTTTTTTCTTTAATATTCTTTTTGGCTCCCCTTTATTCAAGAGTATATTTTTATTTAGTGGGACGGCTATGGGTGTGCATTTAGTGTTTTGTTTGTTTGTTTGCATTGTTTTTGCTTTTGTTTTGTTTTTTTTGTTTTTTGCTTTTTTCATTTTCTGCTTAGCTCATAAAAAATAGGAAATCTTTTTAAAATCTTTTTTTTTTTTTTATAATATTCTTTTCCCCTTTATTCAAGAGCATTTTTTTTTTAGTGGGGGGCTATGGGTGTGCAATTAGTGTTTTGTTTGTTTGTTTGCTTTATTTTTGGGGTTTTTTTTTTGTTATGTTTTTTGTTTTCTGCTTAGCTCATAACAAATAGGAAAAAAACATTTTTTTTTATATATCCTTTTTGGCTCCCCTTTATTTAAAAGTGTGTGTGTGTGTGTGTGGGGGGGGGGGGGGGGGGGGCTATGGGGGTGTATTAGTGTTATGTTTGTTTTATGTTTGCTTTTTTTTTTTCTTCATCGCAAATGTAATTATTTATTGATATGTTTGTGATATATTCTCTGGATGTGTTGTATGGGATTTTTTTTTCTTATGGATGCATTGCATATTTATTTTTGTAACTACTGTTTGTAGATTAGAAGTGTTATCTGCGTGTGCAAAAGACATGGATCCTGAGGAAGCCAGTTTCTCGCGAAACGCGCCAATCCGTAATGCCAACATATGCATTAAATGGATGGATTATGTACTTGTTACACACTGGATATGGTTACATTTTATTGGTGTTTTAGATAAAGATTGTGGATGTTTTTATTTACTGTATATAGAGATTTTATATATATATATATATATATATATATATATATATATATATATATATATATACAGTGGCTTGCGAAAGTATTCGGCCCCCTTGAACTTTTCAACCTTTTGCCACATTTCAGGCTTCAAACATAAAGATATAAAATTTTTATTTTTTGTGAAGAATCACCAACAAGTGGGACACAATTGTGAAGTGGAACGAAATCTTTTGGATTTTTGAAACTTTTTTAACTAATAAAAAAATGAAAAGTGGGACGTGCAAAATTATTCGGCCCCCTTGCGTTAATACTTTGTAGAGCCACCTTTTGCTGCGATTACAGCTGCAAGTCGCTTGGGGTATGTCTCTATCAGTTTTGCACATGGAGAGACTGAAATTCTTGCCCATTCTTCCTTGCAAAACAGCTCGAGCTCAGTGAGGTTGGATGGAGAGCGTTTGTGAACAGCAGTTTTCAGCTCTTTCCACAGATTCTCGATTGGATTCAGGTCTGGACTTTGACTTGGCCATTCTAACACCTGGATACGTTTATTTGTGAACCATTCCTTTGTAGATTTTGCTGTATGTTTGGGATCATTGTCTTGTTGGAAGATAAATCTCCGTCCCAGTTTCAGGTCTTTTGCAGACTCCAACAGGTTTTCATCCAGAATGGTCCTGTATTTGGCTGCATCCATCTTCCCCTCAATTTTAACCATCTTCCCTGTCCCTGCTGAAGAAAAGCAGGCCCAAACCATGATGCTGCCACCACCATGTTTGACAGTGGGGATGGTGTGTTGAGTGTGATGAGCTGTGTTGCTTTTACGCCAAACATATCGTTTTGCATTGTGGCCAAAAAGTTTGATTTTGGTTTCATCGGACCAGAGCACCTTCTTCCACATGTTTGGTGTGTCTCCCAGGTGGCTTGTGGCAAACTTTAGACGAGACTTTTTATGGATATCTTTGAGAAATGGCTTTCTTCTTGCCACTCTTCCATAAAGGGCAGATTTGTGCCGTGTACGACTGATTGTTGTCCTATGGACAGACTCTCCCACCTCAGCTGTACTTCTCTGCAGTTCATCCAGAGTGATCATGGGCCTCTTGGCTGCATCTCTGATCAGTCTTCTCCTTGTCTGAGCTGAAAGTTTAGAGGGACAGCCAGGTCTTGGTAGATTTGCAGTGGTCTGATACTCCTTCCATTTCAAAATGATCGCTTGCACAGTGCTCCTTGGGATGTTTAAAGCTTGGGAAATCTTTTTGTATCCAAATCCGGCTTTAAACTTCTCCACAACAGTATTACGGACCTGCCTGGTGTGTTCCTTGGTCTTCATGATGCTCTCTGCGCTTTCAACAGAACCCTGAGACTATCACAGAGCAGGTGCATTTATACAGAGACTTGATTACACACAGGTGGATTCTATTTATCACCATCAGTCATTTAGGACAACATTGGATCATTCAGAGATCCTCGCTGAACTTCTGGAGTGAGTTTTCTGCACTGAAAGTAAAGGGGCCGAATAATTTTGCACGCACCACTTTTCAGTTTTTTAATTGCTAAAAAAGTTTAAAATATCCAATAGATTTCGTTCCACTTCACAATTGTGTCCCACTTGTTGGTGATTCTTCACAAAAAATTTAAATTTTATATCTTTATGTTTGAAGCCTGAAATGTGGCAAAAGGTTGAAAAGTTCAAGGGGGCCGAATACTTTCGCAAGCCACTGTATATATATATATATATATATATATATATATATATATATATATATATATATAATCTCTATATACAGTAAATATAAATATATATATATATATATACAGTATCTCACAAAAGTGAGTACACCCCTCACATTTTTGCAAATCTTTTCTTCTATCTTTTCATGTGACAACACTGAAGAAATGACACTTTACTACAATGTAAAGTAGTGAGTGTACAGCTTGTATAACAGTGTAAATTTGCTGTCCCCTCAAAATAACTCAACACACAGCCATTAATGTCTAAACCGCTGGAAACAAAATTAAGTACACCCCTAAGTGTGAAAATGTCCAAATTGGGCCCAATTAGCCATTTTCCCTCCCAGGTGTCATGTGACTCGTTAGTGTTACAAGGTCTCAGGTGTGAATGGGGAGCAGGTGTGTTAAATTTGGTGTTATCGCTCTCACTCTCTCATACTGGTCACTGGAAGTTCAACATGGCACCTCATGGCAAAGAACTCTCTGAGGATCTGAACAAAAGAATTGTTGCTCTACATAAAGATGGCCTAGGCCAGTGATGGCAAGCCTTGGAACCCCAGATGTTTTGGAACTACATTTCCCATGATGCTCATGTACTCTGCAGTGTAGTTGAGCATCATGGGAAATGTAGTTCCCAAACATCTGGGGCGCCAAGGTTCGCCATCACTGGCCTAGGCTATAAGAAGATTGCCAAGACCCTGAAACTGAGCTGCAGCACGGTGGCCAAGACCATACAGCGGTATAACAGGACAGGTTCCCCTCAGAACAGGCCTCGCCATGGTCAGCCAAAGAAGTTGAGGTCACGTGCTCAGCATCATATCCAGAGGTTGTCTTTGGGAAATAGATGTATGAGTGCTGCCAGCATTGCTGCAGAGGTTGTAGGGGTGGGGGGTCAGCCTGTCAGTGCTCAGACCATACGCCGCACACTGCATCAAATTGGTCTGCATGGCTGTCATCCCAGAAGGAAGACTCTTCTAAAGATGATGCACAAGAAATCCCACAAACAGTTTGCTGAAGACAAGCAGACTAAGGACATGGATTACTGGAACCATGTCCTGTGGTCTGATGAGACCAAGATAAACGTATTTGGTTCAGATGGTGAGAAGCGTGTGTGGGGGCAACCAGGTGAGGAAGACAAAGACAAGTGTGTCTTGTCTACAGTCAAGCATGGTGGTGGGAGTGCCACGGTCTGGGGCTGCATGAGTGCTGCCGGCACTGGGGAGCTACAGATCATTGAGGGAACCATGAATGCCAACATGTACTGTGACATACTGAAGCAGAGCATGATCCCCTCCCTTGGGAGACTGGACCGCAGGGCAGTATTCCAACATGATAACGACCCCAAACACACCTCCAAGACCACCACTGCCTTGCTAAAGAAGCTGAGGGTAAAGGTGATGGGCTGGCCAAGCATGTCTCCAGACCTAAACCCTATTGATCATCTGTGGGACATCCTCAAACGGAAGGTGGAGGAGCGCAAGGTCTCTAACATCCACCAGCTCTGTGATGTCATCATGGAGGAGGGGAAGAGGACTCCAGTGACAACCTGTGAAGCTCTGGTGACCTCCATGCCCAAGAGGGTTAAGGCAGTGCTGGAAAATAATGGCGGCCACACAAAATATTGACACTTTGGGCCCAATTTGGACATTTTCACTTAGGGGTGTACTGACTTTTGTTGCCAGCGGTTTAGACATTAATGGCTGTGTATTGAGTTATTTTGAGGGGACAGCAAATTTACACTGTTATAAAAGCTGTACACTCACTACTTTACATTGTAGACAAGTGTCATTTCTTCAGTGTTGTTACATGAAAATGAAAATATTTACAAAAATGTGAGGGGTGTACTCACTTTTGTGAGATACTGTATATATTATTTTTTTTTCAAATTACATCATATTTATATATACAGTATTTTTTATTTATATATATATATATATATATATATATATATATATATATATATATATATATATATATATATATATATATTTATAAAATATTATAAAATATTTTTTTAAATTTGTTTTATTTATATATATATATATATATATACATATATATATATATATATATATATATATATATATATATATATATATATATAGATAGATAGATAGATAGATAGATATATAGATATTTATCTATCTATCTATCTATCTATCTATCTATCTATCTATCTATCTATCTATCTATCTATCTATAAATTTATATATATATATATATATATATATATATAGATATAGATATAGATAGATATATAGACATGTATAGATATATATATTATACTGTATATATTAAACCACAAGCAGCTCTAAGAAAACAATCATTTTGTGCTCCTTTAAATGGACAGAGGATGAGGATTTTGCATGTGGCATGAAGAGTAAAGCAGAAAAAGCTGCCATGATAGACAAAAATCTGTAACAACTGAAAGATGTATTATAATATCGGTAATGTTGGTCAAAAGTATATAAAAAAAAAATAAAAAAGTGCTGAAATGTATGAAGTTTGAGTTCCAGCACTCAGGAGTTCATATTCTTCGTAGTGAAGTATATAATCTTAATGAGTAAAACCATAATAATATCACAGATGATGAGTCATTAATGGTGTAATTACATTTCCTGCTTGATGACTTTTCCAGGACGGCTCTGTACAGACGTCCGCAACACGGCACGCAGGTGGACACAGCTAAGCTAGTAAAAAGCACATTACTGCCAAAAACCCCTGTGCCCCCGCTGTGCCCCCGCTGTGCCCCCACTGTGCCCCCCCTGTGCCCCCGCTGTGACCCCTCTGTCAGGCTGGACGAGCCATGCCTTGCTTAAAGCAGAACTCCTAACTAAGGGGTAACTCATTGGAAGGATCCCAAGGATAAAAAATATATATATATATTAGAAATATAAATAGTTGAACCCAGTTTTTGTAATTTTTTTTCTTTTCAATCATGGAATAGTATCCAAGACAAAGACTGCTAGACGGCTCTCCTTCTCTACTTTGACATTCGGGTCTTGCTGAGATTGTGATACTAAGGGGTTGATTTACTAAAGGCAAATAGACTGCATTTTTGAAAGTGCAGTTGCACGCTGCAAGTGCGGTTGTTTCAGAGATTAGTAAATGAGGTAAAACTTCACTCTACAAAGAACAACCAATCAAATGCATGGAAAATTTTTAAAAAAACAGCATTATTGCTTGCACATGATTGGGTGATGGAAGCCAGCAGAGCTTCCCCTCCTTTACTAAGCTCTGGAGCAACTGCACTTGCAGAGTGCAACTGAACTTTCAACTGTGCACAGTAAATCTGACTTTAGTAAATCAAACCCTATGAGGGTTATTTACAAAAGGCAAAACCACTTTGCACTGCAAGTGCACTTGGAATTGCAGTCCTTGTAAATCTGAGGGGAAGATCTGAAATGAGGGGGGAAGCTCTGCTGATTTTA
The DNA here is from genome assembly GCA_037952835.1 of Lithobates septentrionalis. Classification (NCBI taxonomy): domain Eukaryota; kingdom Metazoa; phylum Chordata; class Amphibia; order Anura; family Ranidae; genus Lithobates; species Lithobates septentrionalis. The sequence goes on from JBBDGP010002979.1 coordinate 300,091, forward strand.
TCACCCAATCATGTGCAAGCTAAAATGTTTTTTTTTTTTCCCTTGCATGTCCCCCTCAGATCTACAGAGACTGCACTTCCAAGTGCACTTGTAGTGCAAAGTGGATTTGCCTTTAGTAAATAACCCCCAATGTTTCTAATTGGGTAAATATGTGTAAATACAGTTACAGTAATGGAAAAGACATTAATTAAAAAAATAAAACAATAAGCTTTTTTTTTTTTTTTTTTTAACCACTTGCTTACTGGGCACTTAAACCCCCCTCCTGCCCAGACCAATTTTGAGCTTCCAGCGCTGTCGCACTTTGAATGACAATTGCGCGGTCATACAACACTGTACCCAAATGAAATTTTTATCATTTTTTTCCCACAAATAGAGCTTTCTTTTGGTGGTATTTAATCACAGCTGGGGTTTTTATTTTTTACTAAACAAACAAAAAAAGATGGAAAATTTTGAAAAAAAAAAAAATCATGTTTAATAGTTTGTTATAAAATTTTGCAAACAGGTAATTTTTCTCCTTCATTGATATGCGCTGATGAGGCGGCACTGGTGGGCACTGATAGGCTGCACTGATGGGCACAGATCGGCACAGATAAGGCGGCACAGATAGGCACAGATAAGGCGGCACTGATAGGCACAGTTAAGGCGGCACTGATGGGGACAGATAAGGCGGTACTGATGGGCACAGATAAGGCGGCACTGATGGCCACGGATGGGCGGCACGGATGGGCGGCACGGATAGGTGGCACGGATAGGTGGCACAGATAGGTGGCACAGATAGGTGGCACTGATGGGGGGGCACTGATGGGGGGGCACTGATGGGGGGCACTGATGGGGGGCACTGATGGGGGGCACTGATGGGTGGCACTGATGGGCAGTGATGGGCAGCACTGATGGGCATTTATGGGCACTGGTAGGTGACACTGATGGGCACTGCTAGGTTGCACTGATGTGGGTGCTGATGGGTGGCACTGATGTGGGTGCTGATGGGTGGCACTGATGGGTGGCACTGTGGGCACTGATGGATGGCACTGTGGGCACTGATGGGTGGCACTGTGGGCACTGATGGGTGGCGCTGATTGATGGCACTGTGGGCACTGATGGGTTAATCTGGTGGGCACTGGTAGGCAGCACTGCTGCCTATTGCTTTGTGACAGATGATTGCCGTGATCGGGACTGATGTCCCGATCACGGCCGCCGGTGATCGGGTTTTTTTTTCCTCCTCACGCTGTCAGCGCGAGGAGGAAAAATAGCCGATTACCGGCTCTGTTTACATCACATGATCAGCTGTCATTGGCTGACAGCTGATCATGTGGTAAGGGGTTGGGACCAACCCCTTACTCTGATCTGTGATCAGGCGAGTCTCATAGACTCGCTGATCACCGAGCGCGCCGCGCGCGCCCTGCAGGGGGCGCGCAGGCCGCTCGTGCACGGGACGACGTCAATGGACGTAGTCCCGGCAATTTAGATCCGCGCTGTTGCCGTCATTTGGCAATGGCCCGGATCTGAAGCAGTTAAAAAACATTTTTACTCATTTGTCAGCCTCTAATAAGTTAATAGATAAAGAGAACAGGGTTTTGATAGAAAAAAAAAAGTATTTTTTTAATATGTGTTTAATATAGATATAAATAGATGATAGATAGATAGATAGATAGATAGATAGATAGATAGATAGATAGATAGATAGATAGATAGATAGATAGATAGATAGATAGATAGATAGAAATAAATACACTCTGATATTGAACCCTACAATAAAGAATGAGACACTGTTGGGTCCTGAGTGTAAATTGCAACTTGAGCTACAGAGCCTGTAAACACAAGTTTTGTTTTTTAACAGTCTGTTAAATAATTGGAAAGGAGAAAGCAACCTAGATACCCACCTGCTGGAAAAAAAATGATAATGTATTATTATTATTATGTAATATAATATGTTTATAATATTATTACTTTTTTATGTAATATAATATGATTATATTCTTCTAATTATTATTATTACTATTATTATAAATATTATTATAGATATTATTATTATATAATATGTTTATATTATTATTATTATTGTTATTATTATTATTATTATTATTATTATTATTATATTTTTACCTGACTAGTAAAAAAATATTTTAAAAAGTTACTAGTTTGTCCTAAGCATAATAAAGACATTCATTAAAAAAACAACTATACATTCCCTGTAAGCCTTCTGAGAGTTAAAGGGTAACCACTTTCGTGGGTAAAAAAAAATAGCAAAAAAAGAAAAATAATATAGCCCATAATATTGCGACACTGATCATATTGTGATTGAATGTTAAAATTTACCTTGCCTTTTCAATCTTCAGCCGCTGTAATTTTCTGAGAATGCAATATGGCCACCTGGAGTTGTTCTGTACACAGAATGTATACTGACCCCTCCCCAGAAACATCATTTCCTGCTCGTGTGATTGGCTCACCAATTTTCCCAGAAATCTGCACTAAGATACAAGTCAGATTTCAGGCATCCCCTGCAACAAAAATGTCATTTTTGGAGAGATACTTTCAATAGGAACATGTCTAAAGGGATGCAGGCCCAGCAGATTTCCTCATTAGTGCCCTGCAGCTGCACACCTGACAGTTAATTATGAAACCACCCCCATTAGACTCACTCAGTACAGAGGCACAGACAAACGCACATGGATTTCTTCAGAATAACAAAAGGTAGGAATCTGCAACAAAGGTTGTTATAATCCTTGCAATGTACAGAGATCACCCAGGGGGGAATGTTTTTTTTTTAACAAAAAAAGTGGAGTTACGCTTTAAGGATTTGGTGCATGCCAATGAATGCCCATTGAACATAGTTAACATTGGCTTTTAACTGTAAGTACGTTGGGATGGATCTTGAGTAGAAAGTCATTATGAAATTTTTAGGTCCAGATTTTAACCAGTGGAGGCTGGTGAAATTTTAGGATGGGGGGGGGGGGGGCGCCAGACCCCGCCCTTCCTTGTTGACTCTTCCCACTTCTCATAAGCCCAACCCCTTATAGCATCCACCCACTCTGTCCCCTGTATTCCACTTGCTTCCACCCATAGTGTCAGGAGTATACAGCTCAGCATCACAGGACAGAGTATACAGCCCCAGAATCACAGGACAGAGTATACAGCTCAGATCACAGGACAGAGTATACAGCTCAGATCACATGACAGAGTATACAGCCCCAGAATCACAGGACAGAGTATACAGCTCAGATCACAGGACAGAGTATACAGCTCAGATCACAGGACAGAGTATACAGCCCCAGAATCACAGGACAGAGTATACAGCTCAGATCACAGGACAGAGTATACAACTCAGATCACAGGACAGAGTATACAGCTCAGCATTACAGCACAGAGTATACAGCTCAGATCACAGGACAGAGTATACAGCTCAGATCACAGGACAGAGTATACAGCTCAGCATTACAGGACAGAGTATACAGCTCAGATCACAGGACAGAGTATACAGCTCAGATCACAGGACAGAGTATACAGCTCAGATCACAGGACAGAGTATACAGTTCAGATCACAGGGCAGAGTATACAGCTCAGCATTACAGGACAGAGTATACAGCTCAGATCACAGGACAGAGTATACAGCTCAGATCACAGGACAGAGTATACAGTTCAGATCACAGGGCAGAGTATACAGCTCAGGATCACAGGACAGAGTATACAGCTCAGCATTACAGCACAGAGTATACAGCTCAGATCACAGGACAGAGTATACAGTTCAGATCACAGGACAGAGTATACAGCTCAGGATCACAGGACAGAGTATACAGCTCAGGATCACAGGACAGAGTATACAGCTCAGGATCACAGGACAGAGTATACAGCTCAGGATCACAGGACAGAGTATACAGCTCAGCATTACAGCACAGAGTATACAGCTCAGATCACAGGACAGAGTATACAGTTCAGATCACAGGACAGAGTATACAGCTCAGGATCACAGGACAGAGTATACAGCTCAGCATTACAGCACAGAGTATACAGCTCAGATCACAGGACAGAGTATACAGCTCAGGATCACAGGACAGAGTATACAGCTCAGCATTACAGCACAGAGTATACAGCTCAGATCACAGGACAGAGTATACAGTTCAGATCACAGGACAGAGTATACAGCTCAGGATCACAGGACAGAGTATACAGCTCAGGATTACAGGACAGAGTATACAGCTCAGGATTACAGGGCAGAGTATATAGATCAGCATTACTGATAGTATATAGATCGTGAAAGGGCCTGGGCGCACGGATAGGGAGGAGGCGGCAGGGATTGGGGGGCGGAGCCCGTGCGCCCACAATGAACAGGCCGCCCCTGGACTCTTCTAACATGAACAACCAACGCATTTCAGGGAAATATAGCTCCCCTTTCTTCTGGGGCTCTGAGGGATAACATCCGCCGTTTCCGCTGACCCACTTGGGGGATCGTACTAGGGGGATTTGAATTGAAACAATGTTTTCAAGACCCCGAAACCTGTTCAGTGCTGTTGCAAACCCCCCACGCCCAAAGGTTTTTTTCTTACATTGTCTTCTGAGATTTAAATCCATGATGAAACCTGGCTTCAAGAATCAGGTAATTAGACCCCAACAAGGAGGTCACTATGGCCTTGCTCTCATGGACAGCAGCTGTAGAAGAACATCCAGAGCCCTGATCACTATCCCAGCATGGGGGCCCTGCCATAGGAGTACAACACTCAATAGGTAGTCACAGTCTGGAGGTCACAAATTCGCTCCACCAGCTAACTGCCACCAATACTGAACCATTGTACTCATTCTACTACATCATTTCTATCATTTAAGGGACGTATTGACCAATTAGTGATTTTGTCTGAATTTCGATAACCTGTGAAAATCCATGTGTAGCTCTACCACTAACTCTTGGATTTCCGGAATGTATGGCAGACATCAGGGATGCCTGCTAATTATTTTGCCTCCTGCCCCTCCATCGGAATAATCTCTTCAGTAGTTTGGGACTACTCAGTAACCATAGTGAGGCAATGAACATTTTCTATATGTGCACAAATTGTATTGAAGATATAATACACTCAGTTGCCACTTTATTAGGTCCCCCTTGCTAGTACCATGTTGGACCTCCTTTTGCCTTTCTTCTTGGTGGCATAGATACAACAAGGTGTTGGAAACGTTCCTCAGAGATTTTGCTCCATAGTGACATGAGAGCATCACACAGTTGCTGCAGATTTGTCGGCTGCACATCCATGATGCCAATCTCCCGTTCCACCACATCCCAAAGGTGCTCTATTGGATGAGATGTGGTGAGTGCGGAGGCCATTGGAGGACAGGGACCTCATTGTCCAGTGGTGAGATGATTGGAGCTTTGTGACATGGTGCATTATCCTGCTGGAAGGAGCCATCAGAAGATGGGGACACTGTAGTCATAAAGGGATGGACATGGTCAGCAACAATACTCAGGTAGGCGTGGTGTATAAACCATGATCAATTGGTACTAAGGGGCCCAAAGTGTGCCAAGAAAATATCCCCCCCCACCACTACACCCCCACCACCAGCCTGAACCGGTGATACCCCATCCCCCACACCATTACACCACCACCACCAGTCTGAACCGGTGATACAAGGCAGGATGGATCCATGCGCCAAATTCTGACCCCACCATCTGAATGTTGCAGCTGAAATCCAGACTCATCAGACCAGGCAACGTTTTTCCAATCTTCTATTGTCCAATGCTGGTGATCCTGTGCCAATTGTAGCCTCAGTTTCCTGTTCTTAGCTGACAGGAGTGGCACCTGGTGTGGTCTTCTGCTGCTGTAGCTCATCTGCTCCAAGGTATGATGTGTTGTGTGTTCAGAGATGGTATTCTGCATACCTTGGGTGTAACGAGTGGTTATTTGAGTTACTGTTGCCTTTCTATCATCTGGAACCAGTCTGCACCATTCTTTGTAAACCCGAGAGATGGTTGTGTGTGAAAATCCCAGAAATACTCAGACCGGCCCGTCTGCCACCAACAGCCATGCCACGTTCAGAGTCACCTCAATCCCCTTTCATCCCCATTCTGATGCTCAGTTTGAACTTCAGCAAGTTGTCTTCACCACGTCTAGACGCCCAATTGCATTGAGTTGCTGCCGTGTGATTGGCAATTTGTGTTGACAAGCAATTGAACAAGTGTACCTAATAAAGTGACTGGTGAGTGTATATTATATTTATACAGCACATAAGACGTTACCGAGGATTAAAGTGCTATTTATACAAAATCTCTTCTATAAATACAATGTAAACCCCTCCCCCCCGAAAGGACGTATCTGTACGCCCTCAGGTTGAAGTGCGTATACCGGGGCCATGGCTGCAGCTACAAGCATCATATTGTCTTTTTCTGTTGGTGGTGCTCTACAATGTAAAAGCAATCCTAGCGCCTAAAAAGCGGAAGGGGGGGGGGACCAACTTCTGCCACCATCCCGGGCTTTCCCGTCCCACCGGGGGCAGTCGGCAGTTCTGCTGGTTTACCATAGAGATGACCGAGGACCGAAACTTCCCTGATGATCTCTATTGTCTTAGAAACCAGAAGCACTTTCAGGGATTGGGCGCGAGTGCGCGCCGTCGGCAGCTGATCAGCACGTCCCGCAGACACGATGTCCGCCACTCTCTGATCATTCTGTACACAGGCAGATCATCGTTCTGTCAGTAAGAAAGACCTGTGTTCCTGCAAAAGGAGGGACTAGGATCCATCTTTTCCCCTAGTAAAAGCTCCTCCCACATTACAGTAAAACACTGGCTAGGCACACGGTTAACCCTTTGATCGAACTAGATGTTTAACCCATTTCCCTGCCAGTGTCATTAGTACAGTGACAGTGCATATTTTTAGCACTGATCACCGTATTGGTGTCACTGGTCCCCAAAAAAGTGTCAGTTGGTGTCCGATTTGTCCACTGCAATATCGCAGTCCTGCTACAAGTCACTGATCACCGCCATTACTAACAAAAATAAATAAAAATTCCATAAATATATCCCATAGTTTGTAGATGCTAAAACTTTTGAGTAAACCAATCAATATATACTTATTGGGTTTTTTTTTTTTGGTTTTTTGGTTTTTTTACCAAAAAATATGTAGCAGAATACATATTGGCCTAAAGTGATGAAGAATTTTTTACATTTTTTTTTATTCAATATGTTTTATAGCATAAAGCAAACAATATTGTTTTTTTTTTTGTTTGTTTGTTTTTTTTTTTTTTAATTGTCGGTCGTTTTTTTTTTTATAGTGCAAAAACCCCCCCAAAAAAACAGAGGTGATTAAATACCACCAAAAGAAAGCTCTATTTGTGGAAAAAAACCCAAAAACCTCACAAAATGTTATTTGGGTATAGCGTCGCACAACCGCGCAATTGTCAGTTAAAGTAACGCAGTGCCGTATTGCAAAAAGTGGGCCTGGTCAGGATGGGGGGGGGGGGGTAAATCCTCCAGAGCTGAAGTGGATAATAATATTAAACTGATAACCTGTAAAGGCTTATAAAGCGTTTCCTATAGAGATTTTTAAAGTGTAAGTTCACCCTTATAGAAAAACCTGTAAGGTGAACTTCACACAGGTCCCCCTCCTCGCCCCCCCCCCCTCCATTTCTGAGCCCCGGTATATCCGCGGCAGGAGCCCGGGGCTTAGAAATCCCCTCTGAATCCATGCGTCTTCTGCACAGCTGACAGGATGGGCTATGCGGCTGCTGGTTGGACCGTGCCGCCCATGTGATGGCGCTGACCAAATGGAATGCTCCAAAACGTCCCTCCTGGCGAGGGACGTTTTGGACATTCAGCTCAGGGGGATTTCTAAGCCCTGGGCTCCTGAAGCGCATATACCGGGGCTTAGAACCGGAGATTGGTCAAGGGGACCAGGGGGGGGGGGGGGGGGGACGAGGAGGAGGACCTGTGTAAGTTCACCTTACAGATTTTTTTTTAAAAGTGAACTTACCCTTTAAGTACTGTAGTTTGGCGCCATTCCACGAGCATGCGCAATTTTAAAGTGTGACATGTTGGGTATCTATTTACTCAGTGTAACATCTTTTATGTTTTACCAAACAATTGGGTGTTATATTGTGTTATTATGCATTAAAATTCACTAAAGTGTATTAAAAAAAAATTGTGACAAAAAATTAAAATTTTTTTTTTAAAAAATGTATTTTATTTATATATAATGTTTGAGGGTTCTAAGTAATTTTCTAGCTAAAAAAAAGCAGGTTTTTTACACTTGTGTGAGAAGTGTCAGAATAGACTTAGGAACTGGAAGCAAGTGGCTAATCACTAGCAAGATTCACTAAAGTGTATTTTTTCAAAAAATAAAAATAAAAAATTGTGACAAAAAATGATTAAAAAAAAAAAAAGTATATATTTATATATAATGTTTGGGGGGTTCTAAGTCATTTTCTAGCAAAAAAAAAAAAGCAGATTTTTTTACACGCATGTGAGAAGTGTCAGAATAGACTTGGGAACTGGAAGCAAATGGCTAATCACTAGCAAGATTCACTAAAGTGTATTTTTTCAAAAAATAAAAATAAAAAATTGTGATAAAATTTTTGAAAAAATGTAAAATAAAAAGTATATATTTATATATAATGTTTGGGGGTTCTAAGTAATTTTCTAGCAAAAAAAAAAAAAAAAAAATCAGCTTTTTTACACTTATGTGAGAAGTGTCAGAATAGACTTGGGAACTGGAAGCAAGTGGATAATCACTAGCAAGATTTGCTAAAGTGTATTTTTTCAAAAAATAAAAATAATAAATTGTGACAAAATGTAAAAAAAAATGTAAAAAATGTATAGAATTTATATATAATGTTTGGAGGTTCTAAGTAATTGTCTAGCAAAAAAAAAAAAATCTGCTTTTTTACACTTATGTGAGAAGTGTCAGAATAGACTTGGGAACTGGAAGCTAGTGGATAATCACTAGCAAGATTCACTAAAGTGTATTTTTTCAAAAAATAAAAATAACAAATTGTGACAAAAAATGTAAAAAAAAATTAAAAAAACGTATATAATTTATATATAATGTTTGGAGGTTCTAAGTAATTGTCTAGCAAAAAAAAAAAAAAAGCTGCTTTTTTATTCTTATGCGAGAAGTGTCAGAATAGACTTTTGAACTGGAAGCTAGTGGATAATCACTAGCAAGATTTGCTAAAGTGTATTTTTTCAAAAAAATAAAAATAATAAATTGTGACAAAAAAATTTACATTTTTAAAAAAAATATGTATATAATTTATATATAATGTTTGGGGGTTCTAAGTAATTTTCTAGCCCCCCCCCCCCCCAAAAAAAAAGCCGATTTTTTACACGCATGTGAGAAGTGTCAGAATAGACTTGGGAACTGGAAGCAAGTGGATAATCACTAGCAAGATTCACTAAAGTGTATTTTTTCAAAATATAAAAATAAAAAATTGCGACAAAAAAAATGTAAAAAAAAAATGTAAAAATGTAAAATAAAAAGTATATATTTATATATAATGTTTGGGGGTTCTAAGTAATTTTCTAGCAAAAAAAAAAGCAGATTTTCTACACACATGTGAGAAGTGTCAGAATAGACTTGGGAACTGGAAGCAAGTGGATAATCACTAGAAAGATTCGCTAAAGTGTATTTTTTCAAAAAATAAAAATAAAAAATTGTGACAAAAAAAAAAAAAAAAAAAATAGTATATATTTATATATAATGTTTGGGGGTTCTAAGTAATTTTCTAGCAAAAAAAAAAAAAACAGCAGATTTTTTTACACTGATGTGAAAAGTGTCAGAATAGACTTGGGAACTGGAAGCAAGTGGATAATCAATGGCCTAGCTACATTATTTTTTTTTTAAGTGCAGGTGACAGGCCTGTCTTGTAGCATCTTCTAGGAGGAATCATACATGCCCCCCCCCCCCCCCTCCTGAGGTGCCCACGCCTAATGGCTCTTCTATTTTGTCTTCTATATTGTCACATTAGGGCACCATGAGTTCTTTACATTTTATTTTGTTTTTTTTTATTCCCCCCCTCCCCCCCCAAAAAAAACTATATATCTCTAATTATCCAGGCTGCTAAAATACTTACCAGTAAATAAGATGTAGTGAGCACCACAACTGACTTCCAGAAAGGTTAATGGCCGTTTTGTGCTGAGTTCTGATAATCGAAATAAACGAGGGGACTCTACCCTTGTGACATTATATAGAGTGCTTGTTATAGCCATGGAGTGTTACTGTAATTGTCTAATGTGTTCAACTACTTTTGCTGTACCGAGCACCTGCAGAGAATTACCCGTGTCTCCATCTGGTCTGAAAGGAGCGAAATGCGTTGTGATAAAATATATTTTAACATGGTTACAATAATTAATTTAGCTTACACAAAGGTTATAAAGTCCAGGTGTGCAACCCCTCGTTCTCCCAGATTTCCAGGATCAGCAAATGCCTTAGTGGCAAACGTTCAACCCAAGGATCATATTTTGTCTTGGAAGAGGAAAACTCGGTACATCACCTAAAAAAAAACCAAAAAAAAACTCCACCGAGAACTGCCGTCAAAGAATTAAAGAAGGATTACAAGACATATAGAGAGAATTGTGGTTTTGGATCACTTTGGCCCAACCGCTACATTGGAATCATAGAAGTTGAAAAGTTTTGCCACTCGTGACCCCCGATTGCGTTTCACCTGGTGAAACGGGATAGCCGGCCGCGTGCAGCAAATAAATGGAGTTTGTCGATGTGGTGAGATTTTTATGCAAATAAATACGAAAGTGGCATCCATTTTCACCAAACAAGCATTAAGGCCTTCAGAAAGCAGAAAGGGGGTTTGATTATTTTCTTAGGTGTTTTTTGTTATTTCGTTCCCGTTTTATGAACTTTGCACAGTGTTATTTGGCCGGAATTCCAAGCTTCAGCAAAGAAGAAGAAGAAGAAAAAAAAAGAAAAAGAGAGACGATGCTTAGTGAAGTACAGATGTATGGCATTATAGTTTGTTCTGCCAAACCAAAGAAAATGTCTAAGTAATTGGCCGTTTCTCCATGGTCAGATGAAGCCTCGGGGGAAAAAAAGTGTACGGAAGGGGAGTAAACCTTGCAAAGGCATAAAAAAAAAGAGTAAATAAATAACAAGATTAAGCATATTTCATAGTCTGTGGCTACATAATATAAATATCTAATCAGGCTCGTTTGGACATGGAGGGAGATGTGCAAATGACTTTCAGATGACCCATGAACTAATCAATATTAAAGAAGACTTCCACTCGGAAAAAAAAACCTTTGCAATTCTCATGAAGAGGTTTAGACTGTCTTGATAATGAGGTTTGGATTTTTGATAATGGGAGTAAATCCAGAAGGTCAGGCGTTGTCCATGGATCCAATTCATCACATCTCTTGAGAGAAGGTTCCCCTTGCACCTGAACTCCCCTTTAGATTGAGGGTTTCCTGCTTACTTGGGCTTAAAGAGTGATTGACATTTATATAATGTGGGCTTTGAAGGCCACATGCCTCTTCTTCATCAGGTCATTCCCTTTAGCGGGCTTGTTTAGGCTTTGGTAGCCAACTTAGTAATCACATCAAGAAGGGGCACACCCAAAAATCTGAGCATCACATCATCATTGTATTAGAGTCAAATGGTCTTGGAACCAGGTCAGATGTTGTCTTTTTTAGGAGGTCTTTGCCCTTAGTGGACTTGTTTAGTCTAAAAGAATGACAACTGCATCTAGAAGAAGGGGCAAACCCATAAGTCTGAGTATCACATCATCATTGTAATACAGGCATGTGTTCTTGGAAACAGGTCAGATGTTGTCCATGGATCACCAATTCATTTTACAGATCTGACCCATGAAAGAACACCATCTGTTAAAAGCAGGTCCACCATCCTACCTGAACTCCCTTCTGGATTAAGAGTTTCCTGCTCACTGTGGTAAAATAGTTGACTAAATATTATGTAATGTTGGCCCTAAAAGGCCACTTGCCCCTTCTTGAGGAGAACATTGCCCTTGTTGGTGGACTTGTTCCAAAAAAATGGCAGCTGCATCAAGAAGTAGGGGGACATCCATACATTCGAGTACCAGGTCATCAATGTATTATAGGCAAATGGTCTTGGAATCGCCTTGCATGTGGGTTTGTTTGTCTGAACTGATAACAGTGGCAAATCCAAAATGTTAGACGTTGCCCATAGATCACTGATTCCTTATACTGAAGGGTGCACATCTATTAAGGGCAGGTCCCCAACGCTACCTAAAATACCTTTTGGATCAAGAATTTTCTGCTCACCTGGGCTTACTTGGTGGTTGATTGTTGCATAATGTTGGCCTAGAAGGCCACATGCCCCTTCTTCATCAGATCATTCCTCTTACCAGGCTTGTTTAGACTTGCAAAGTCCTAATAATTTTCATATCATGTAGAGGGGGCACATCCAAAAGTCTGAGCACCGCATCATCATTGTATTGGAGGCAAATGGTCTTAGAAACTGGTCAGATGTTCTTGTTACCCTTCTTCGGGAGGTCCTTGCCCTTAGTGAACTTGCTTAGACTTGTATAGTCCAAAGAATGACAACCGCATCAAGAAGAAGGGGCATACCCATAAGTCTGAGTACCACATCATCGTTAATAATACAGACAAATGTTCTTGGAAACAGGTCAGATGTTATCCATGGATCACCAATTCATTTTACGATCTGACTCGTGAAAGGATCACATCTATTGAGAGCAGGATCACCATCCAACTTAACTCCCTTCTGGATTAAGGGTTTCCTTCTCACAGTGGCAAAATTTATGATTAAATATTATGTAATGTTGGCCCTGAAAGTCCATGTGCTCCTTCTTCGGGAGGTACTTGCCCCTAGTGGACCTGTTTAGACTTGTATAGTCCAAAGAATGACAACTGCATCAAGAAGAAGGGGCACATCCATAAGTCTGAGTACCACATCATCATTGTAATACAGACAAATGGTCTTGGAAACAGGTCAAATGTTGTGCATGGATCGCCAATTCATTTTACAGATCTGACTCGTGAAAGGATCAAATCTGTTCAGAGCAGGACCACCATTCTATCTATGCTCCCTTCTAGATTGAGGGGTTCCTGCTCACTGTGGCAACATTTATGAATAAATATTATGTAATGTTGGCCTTGAAGGGCCAAGTCCCACTTCTTCAGGAGATCCTTGCCCTTAGTGGACTTGTTTAGACTTGTATAGTCCAAAGAAAGACAACCACATCAAGAAGATGGGACACTACCATAACTCTGCGTACCAGGTCATTATTGTATTAGAGGCAAATGGTCTTGGAATCACATTGTATGTGAGTTTGTTTGTCTGACCTGATAACAGTGGCAAATCTAAAAAGTTAGACATTGCCCATGGCTCACCGTTTCATTATACTGATCTGATCACATCTATTAAGAGAAGGTCCCCAGCCCCACCTGAACTCCCTTCTGGATTGAGGGTTTCACTCTTATTTTGGCTAACTGGGTGATTGACTGTTATATGTTGCCCCCTTTCTTCAGGGGATTGTCATCCTGACTGAACTTTTATGGACTTGTATATTCCAACAAATGACAACTACATCGTGAAGAAGGGGCTCACCATAATGTTGGCCTGGAAAGCCAAGTCCTCTTTCCTCATGAGATCATTGACCTTGCTGAACTTTTTTTGAACTTGTATACTCCAAAGAATGACAACCATATCATGAAGAAGGGGCACACCCTTAAGTCTGAGCACCACATCATCATGAGAGGCGAATGGTCTTGGCATTGCCTTGCTTGAGAATTTGCTGTTCTGAGTTGATAATTGCAACAAATCTAGAAGGTCAGACATTGTCCATGGATCACCAATTCATTGTACTGATCTGACTGGTGAAGGGATCACATCTGTTGCGAGCAGGACCACCATTGCACATGAACTCCCTTCTGAATCAAGGGTTTCCTGCTCATTTAGGCTGAACGGGTTAATGACTGTTATATAATGTTGGCCTAAAAGTTCAGGTGCCCCTTCTTCAGGAGATTGTTGCCATTACTATATTTGTTTAGACTTGTTAAAGCCCAAAGAGTGACAGCCACCTCATGATGTTGGCCTAAAAGGCCACGTTCCCCATGCCCTTTTTGTGCTTTAGTTTAAAGCAGTGGTCTCCAAAGTGAAGCCCGTGGGCCAGATATGGCCCTTTTCTTGCATTCATCTGATCCTTGATGCAGCATACCTCCTACTGATATAAGGCAGCAGTCCTCCCATTGACACCAACGACGGGACACTATTCCTTTCACTGACACCAATGATGGGACACGATTTCTTTCACTGACACTAATAATGGGGCACTATTCCTCCCACTGATACCAATGATAGGGCACTATTCCTTCCACTGACACTAATGATAGGGCACTATTCCTTCAACTGACACCAATGATGGGGCACTATTCCTTCCACTGACACCAATGATAGGGCACTATTCCTTCCACTGACACCAACAATGGGGGCACTATTCCTCCCATTGACACCAACGATGGAGGCACTATTTCACCAAATGACACCAACGATGGGGCACTATTTCTTCCCACTGATACCATCAATGAAGCACCATTCTTCAAACTGACACTGACAATGAGACACCATTCCTTCCACTGACGCCGACAATGGAACATAATTCTGTCCCACTGAAACCGATGGGACACTATTTATTCTGATGACACCAATGATGGGGCACTATTCCCCCTACTAATACCAGTGATGAGGCACTATTCCTCCTCCTACTGACCCCAGGGACTTTATAATTTTTGTTGCTCCCGCTAACCACCAAGCCTAAAGCATTGTTTACTCGCATTACTGCTGGGATTTTTTCTACTTATACAGGCCATAGTCCACCCCCAAAGGTCTGAAGGACAGTAAACTGGCCCCTTTGTTTAGAAGGTTTGGAGACCCCTTGTTTAAGGAATGACAACCACATCATGAAGAAGGAGCATGCCTATAAGACTGAGAACCACATCATTATATTAGGGGTTATCAGCCCAATAGCTGAGAGTAGAAAGAGTTAGAAGAAGGATGACCTGGCCAATCACAAGTTACCAAGCAAGTCAGATTGAAAAAAGACACATTTCCATTGAGTTCACCTAGGAGGTTAGGATGTTTCCACCCATACTTGTGTTCCAACTCTGCTTGTTTCATTCTTTATAATATAAAATAAATAAAAATCCAGCAGAGATAATTGGAACTTCTGAAGATGGGCACAGGAGGTATGCAGACCCGGGAACTTAATGCAGAGATCCCACCAATGGAGTCTTCGAGAGACAGAAGATATAATGTAATTTATCTCTCCAGCACCTACTAAAAGCCTCCGGGACTGAAAGGCCACAGTTTGCTCTTGCACCAGTGACCCCATTGGCAGCATACAGTATATTCCAGTCACACCATGTTCATAGACTCCCTGAACACGGCTTCACCTCCAATAAGTTCTGTTGCTCTTAGCTAAACACTCAGCGTAGCCGACATTCTCTGGATAAGCAATTAAACGTCATTAGGGCCAAACTGTTCGCTCCAGACACAGCTCCAGCAGCTGAGTATGGAAACTGAAGTAGGTTCTACAAATAATTGGTTACCGAGGACTCACTTTCATAACATTCCTGGCAAATACAATTGGAGACAAAACAAATGCACTACAAGAATGGCCCATAAAAATACTCAACTAGAGAAGATAAATATAGCTCTTTGTTTTTTTTTCTCTTGTAAGTTCTTTATTTCGTTATTGTGTTATTGCTAAAAAGAAATACAAATAAAAAATAAATAAATAAATATATATATTTATATATATATATATATATATATATATATATATATACATATACATATAGAGGTATATATGAGATATTATTTATGACAATTTCCTATTTGCTGCCAGCAGGTGGCATGTTGCAAAAAAAAGCTGAAAATATTTATTAATAGTAAAATAATAGACATCCAAACACCCAGTGACAAAATACATAACAAAATTACCTAGAAAATAACATAGAAAAACAGAGAATAACATAGAAAAACGTAGAAAATAACATAGAAAAGCATAGAAAATAACATAGAAAAACATATCAAACTAACTATATACAATATGTATACAATAATGAAAGGAAAGTCCGGATGGCTGCGCAACAAACTGAGATCCGAACGCCTTTATTCACATAAAACCACGAAGAACATGAGGAGCACTACATGTACAAGCAAAGGAGACACGGCTTACATGTTTCGCACACAAATTGTGCTTTATCAAAGGGCTTTGATAAAGCACAGGCATCCGGACTTTCCTTTCATTATTGCTTCAGCTGCGACTGGGCGAGCACCCTGCAGTGAGAAGATCATACTGTTGGAGCCGGCTCACCTGTGAGCAGTGTGGACCTCTTGTTTGCTATACAATATATACAAATGGGGAGCACAGGAAAGCAAGGTATATCTGCAGGTGCATGGAACATATAGGAAGGGAGAACCAAAACTGGGATCAGGAAGAAGGCGACATAGGAAGAAGGCAGCAGGGATCAAAGTATGAGTACAAGGCAAGGAGCACAGTCAAGAGCTGGCAAAGGATAAACGGCTAGCAGTATCTGGCAGCAAAGCACTTTAGCAAGGCGTAACAGCACAAGAGGGACTAAATACCCTCCCAGCAGCCAGCGTCAGGTGGAGATGATTACTGGGATCTGCTTGCTGCTGGGAGACACCTGCTGGTGGACACTGGAACTACAAACTTCACAGTGCTGGTGCACTACTGGCACTGTGCCACCAGCAGGTGATCCAGGTCCTGCCACACCCCACTGTTCTTCTTTCCTGGCAGAGACGGGACAGCATATGGCTATTCTACTCTCTAAATGTTGATAGTCATTGATACAGTAAAGTATTGCAATTACTGGTATTGGTATGTATTGGTAAAGTTTATCGAATGCCAAAAATTGTATGTATTAGTTTTGGATAGAGTTGTGAGGGATTGTAACTCCTGTCAGGTTTTTATTGCTGTCTGTACCCATCCTCTCTATTTATCCATATATATATATATATATATATATATATATATATATATATATATATATATATATACACATATATATACATATACATACATATATATATATATATATATATATATATATATATATATATATAAATATATATATATATACTGTATACTGTATATGGGACCAGTCTTGTTGGACCGCTTGGTCTTTTTTTCTGCCATCCCTAAATAAACTAAACTACCCTAAATACATGACTATGGTATAGCCTATGCAAACCTCTCGTTACCTCTTAATACTACACCCCCCACACATAACCTGTTAAGTAACCAGACCACACCTGTATTGGAGTAAATTGGCCGCACCGGCCAAACCATAACCTTTATTAACAAAACACAATATTCCTTCAGATACATTTTTAACCAATGTTGAGAATCCTTGAAGGCACTAACCAAATTTATCACCATATCAGCGTGTCCACCAGGTCCCCAGTCGCGGCCGCTCCTACTCGGACGACACCATTCAACCTTACCCGCTGATACCCATCTCCCGATGTCAGTTAAACCTCGGTTAACTGGCATCAACCAAGGATACCATACCAAGATGGCTCCCCACTTCTGCCATGTTGCTTTTAATTCCTAATGCCTCCAAAGATCCCCAACCGCCACCCCATCCAAATTCAACATAAACAGCACCAAAACATAAAACAAATTTAAGGGCGGGAGTGTGGGAGCTGCTTCTTCTTCCGGTGGCAAGGGAATGAGCTACGGACCTTAGCCCCTCCTACCCCCCCCCCCCCCCCCGGAATCACTTACCAAGCCCCTATGCTGGCCCGGACCCACCCCTAATTATTAACTCCTGTCTAGCTGGTTTACTCTGCTACCCCGTCATGTCAGCCCTCCCTTAGCCTGCGTCCCACTCCGGGCTTCTCTTTCCTGCCCCAAAAACCCTCTAAATAAAGAAAAAAAAAATATTTTTTTTAAGCACATTTTGCCTTGGTAGCTCAATGGGCCAAATGGTGCCAGAAATTAGCAAAACTTCAAAAACACACACTCAGCTGAACTAGTAATTTAAAGTCTGTATCAATATGACCAATATCTCTCCGCTCTTCCCCATTATTGACAGGTTCGCTTTAAATCGTACAACTCCTGCAGGTGTAAAAACCGAGCAGTGCCTGCGGTTTACTAAATATATTCAATTACGTTGTTTTATCCTCCATCCAAAACGGTAAGAAAAGTAAGCGCTCATTATCGCTTTAAAAAAACAAGTGTGAGTTTTATAAACGTACCTTATATTGCTTTTGTGATTTTTTTTTTATTTTCTTGCTGAAATAGGGAAAAATATTCTGGTATTTTTCTATTTTTTTTTTTTCACAAGAAAATATGAAGTGAATGAAGATGAAACCATACTTCACCGGTGACAGGCCCGGCGTTTGGAGAAAAGGAAGTATTCATGTATTTGTAGGTAGCAAGTCATTTATCTGCGGACTCTCAGAGACCGCGTCAGCCCCGACCAGCTCCTGGAAAATGAAGGAGCTGCAATTTTGGCTCGGAGCTCAGCTGTTTGCAGGGACTCGGGCCAGGTGACCTCTGCCAGTGTCTCTTCCCGGCTCTCTCTCTTCAGGTCATAAGGAAATAATATTGCCTGGCTTCGACATATTTTATGAAATTTTTATATTTTAGATATAATTATTTCCGCTTCGAGGTTGCCAAAGTGGTAACGTTGTGTTTGCTTAAAACGCTAAAACAGGTTAATGGGGCCAAACATAAAATTCAATTAAATCTCTAAAGCAAAAATCCATTTACCTCCACCTACATCAGAAGTTTAAAGAAAAATGTAACGGTTCTAATAAGGAAACTTGTCAGGGGAGAAATATGGCGCCAGGTGCTGCCGACCTCTCATTTTGCAAATTATATTTGTCTGAATGATTTTCTTGCTTCAATTCCTTACAGTAGATCTAGCATCAGATATACAGTATGTGGCCATGATAAGTTCACCATGTTAAGTATTGTGTCAGTGTAGCACCTCCAGATAGTTATCATTTCTCCTACAGATCACCGTACTCACCCTAAAAATGCCTTTATCTGTTTTTTCTTTCTCCAGAAGGATAGAACTAACTTTATTCAGGCATCATCTAGGGCAGCGGTGGTCAACTTTCTTGATATGGGGGAGGCAGTGGCGTCGGGAGGGGGGGGCTGAGGAGGGCTGGAGCCCCGAGTAGGCCCTCAAAAAGCCTTCACAGCTCTATTATTAACCCTGAGCAGGGAGCGATCTGACGGCTGAGTGACATAGCAGGTCCTGCCTTCTGGAGCCTGCAGCGCCTATGATGGTCGTCACACTGGTCCAATGCCGGGACTGCGGGACATGTGACATCCATCATAGGCGCTGCGGGCTCCAGAAGGCGGGAATTACAATGTGGCCGTGTCACTATGAGAAGATCCCTTCGGGGCGGGCGGGCGGCTCTCCTCTTCTGGCTCTGGCTGCCTGCTGTCTACTGTGATGGGGGGAGGCCTTAAATGCCACCCCGACATCACCAAAGGGCCACACATAAAATTCATTGAATATTCATTATCAGAGACAGCAGACACAAAACAGGATATTGTCAAAGACTAGGGATATGAGTCCCCAGGATCTCCTGTGTTCAAAGGATCCTTGCCAGGTCTTCCAGGATGTCCGCTACCTTCAGGATTTCCAGAGTTCCATCTCCTCTGACCAGAAGGATAATGAAGATTCAGCCTTTGAAGTGACTGGCACTGTGTCTTATTGCCTGTAGGAACGAGCCAGCAGTTGGCAACAACAGTTTGGCTGTTTGGGCGAACACCCAAAATGATTTTGTCCGATCGGCCTCTCGTTCAGCAGGAGCGGAAAATCATTTATAGAAGTGATATTTTCTTCATATGACAGAATCCTGCTGTCACTGGTCGCTAAGGAAATAGCAGGTGCTTGCACCCATTGCATCCTTAGGTACCGGTGACATCACCTGGAATTCCCGGCCATGTAAGCCAAGGAGCGGGGACGGCATGGTTGGGCCATATTTGATCAATGATGTCTCCACTATGCCTCCGGGATTGGTCATGTGCACCAGGTCATCAGGTGTTTTTGGTTTTTTTTTTTGACAAGTCGGTGGGCAGTGGGCATCGTGATTGACAATGGGTTTACCACATTTTTGGGGGATTTTCTCTTTTTTAAATTTGTCAAATGTTGGAGTATCATTATTTCTAGGTGACATTTTTTTCATGTGAATGAGTAGCAGTACTCCAAACTCATTTATGTGTGTGTGGGGGGGGGGGCAGTATCTAGGTGTCCCTTTATAACTAATTCCAGATTCTGATAAGCCCCAGTACCTGCAGGCACCCCAACCACCGGCCAGAGGTGGAGGGAATAGGTCTTTGTACTCATCAAAAAAGGACAAGGTATCACCCCATGTTGAGGGCAAATGGGCTGGTGGGGGTGGGGGGGGGCACAGGCTTGTCTCCCCCTCTTTCTTGGCCATTCAGACTGCATGCTTAGATTATGATTCTGATATTGGATTTTAGGAGGCCCTCACACTTTTTTTTTATGTGAGGTACCCTCTTAAAATTCTTACCAGACTCAAAGGGTCTGGTATGCATTTTAGAGGAGAACTTAACGCAAACTAGTTTTCATTCTTCCTGTAGTATAAGCTACAGCAAAAGTGACATTTACAAAGAGAAAAAAAAATTACATAATTAAAAAATTGCTGGCAAATACACAGCTCCCAGTCTCTAATAATGATCAGGGGCTGGTGGACCAGCTCCTGATCATGTGACCACTAGTGACAGCAAATCACAGTGGACATGGGATTGGGCAGTCCTTCTAGGGTTGCCACCTGTCTGGGATTCCCCCAGACAGTCCAGGTTTTGAATCATGTGTTCGAGTTTCAGGCGGGCTGAAACCCGGAAACACATTATTCAGACCGGGCTGTGGCTCCCCAAGTAACCAAGATAGTCACACCCAAATTTGTTGCCGTCAGGGAGCTGCTTTCTGGGAGCAGGTTTGGCATCACTGTGGGGGCATGGTGATGATGTCAGCAAGAGCAATTTGGCCACACCCATATTTTGCTATGCGCATCGCATTACTACTCTCCTTGGGGCACCCAAAGGTGTCCCAGGTTGCTAAAGTGTTGGGGTTTGGCTTGAAGAAAAGGTGGTAACCCTAAGACCTTCCCACCCCCAAGTGTGAAGACCCAGTTAAATGAAAGCCGGGGCTGGGCAGAAAGGGGTTAAGGACCTTCCCCACCAAAAAGTAGCAAGTAAGCAGCACTTATATTTAAAGGGGTTGTAAACCCTTGAGGTTTGCATTCTATGCATTAAGGTGAAAAACCTCCTGTGATTCAGCTGCCCCCCAGAGCCCCCTCCCCCCTTTTACTTACCTGAACCCGATCTTTCCAGCAACGGGGACGAGCACACCAGCTCCAGCCGGTGTCTCGGGTCCTGATTGAATAGATTGATAGCAGCGCAGCCACTGGCTCCCACTGCTGTCAATCAAATCCAATGACGAAGGAGCCGGGGGCGGGGCCGAGTCCTGCTGTCTGTGTCAATAGACGCAGCAGCAGGACATGGGAGCGCGCCCGCAGGGGTGCCCCGAGGAGAGCGACTCTCCAACTCTCTATACCAGACCCTTATCTCAGCATGCAGCCAGGCAGTACCCCAACCCATTCAGCAAAAAAGTGTAAAAAGTGAATAAGGACAGTACACAAGTTTTTGACAATTACTTTATTAAAAAATAAAAAACAATGTCGTCCCCCCCAATGTAGATCCATCTCACACCGCCCACTGCACCGCCAGACCCAAAAAAAAACCTCTGGCCTCGTCGAAGACACCCTGCCGACTGCCTGCTCCTCCGTCTGACATTTCCTAAATAGGTGAGGGGCGGAGTCACCCGATGATGTCAGCAGACGACCCCGCCCCCCCCTTGCAACATCACTGACCCGGCCCGCTCCTTAACAACTCGCTATTCTTCACACAGAATTCGAATTGGTTGATAATTTTTCGACCGATCCGAATTTGAATAGAAAATTAATAAATGAAATGAATTTAAACAAAACTACACGAACCTCGGCGCTCTATACAGAGGCTCCTTGTTCATTCACAAAATGAAGCATTTGTAAGCACAGACAGGACCACAGGGGGATCGGTTCCAGTAACTGGAGCGGGGAGCCACCATTGATCCGAGTGGGGTTCCTTCTCCTGATGCTCTGCCCCCCCCCCCCTCCAATTGAACGTATGGGTCCTCGGCCTGTACAGGAGGACAGGTGTTACCCTCTTATCAGTGGCCCTGCCTCCCATCATCTGGTGAGATCAGGTAAGGTGATGAGATATGCAGCCAACATTCATAGATGGATGCAGCAAACAACAACACATGAGGCTGAGTGAAAATAAAGGTACAAAAATACAAATAATAGCTATGAATAAGCATTAGACAAGCATGAAACGCGTTAGCTTCTTACTTTTCCTTTTTATTGAAGATTTGTACAATAAAGGTGATTTTGGAAGTGCAGGCAACCGACTCTTTCTTCTCTTATAGCTCAAGAGAAAGGTTGTTTTCTTGGCTAAATTGGCCATGGGGGCTTCCCACGTCCTGTCCAGTCCTTTAAGTTGCTCAAAAAGTTTCCCTGGTACTTTTTTTTTCTAAGAAGCTCAGCCGGTCCCAGCTGTCAACATTTTGGGGAGTTTCTTCTTTTTTTTTTTTTTTTTTTTTTTAGAGCCTTCCGACACCTAAGAATGCTTCCAAAGTTGTAAGGATTTTCTTCTGGAAGTCCTGGCAGGGAGTGTTGTGATTCTGGAGCTGGCTCCCATCTACCATTCCAGCAGAGAAGGGGGCCTTTAATGAGCCGGCGATGGCATTGCCCGTTCCCTTTCTCATCTAGCTGTGTGGCTGCCACTTCAACCATCGCTGGAATCCGTCTTGGACACAAATTTGCATTTTTTCGTCCTCCCTGGAGAAGAATTTTCAGAGATTCTTCCAGGAATCTGCTTCTTTTTTTTTTTTTTTTTCGGCCGTCATTATCAGGACGCTTAAAGAAAACATATTCATATTCACATTTCATATTTCATATATCTATTATTTTTTTCAGAAATAATAGCACATAATAACTAGAAAGTCATTTCCTACACAAATAACCTTTTCTTCTTTTACTTTTCATGTCACCTAAAATAATGTTTCTACAAGAACACGAGGAGAGGGCTCTCCGGGCGCTTACCGAAAGCTGAAATTGAATCTGCCGAAATTTTGCCTTCTCTGATTCCTCCTTTCCCCCAAATCCACATGCTAATGAAAATGTTTAAATAAAGCCTTTCTGAGTTTATTACATCATCGTGATGTCCTTTGCATACCGAACTTTTTGAGATGGTAACGAGTGACACCTATGATTAGCAAAGGTATGTATATTGGACACACCCCCCCCCCCCCCCCGCGCCCCGCCACTGCCCTGGGGGACATGTATCAATGCAATTTTTTTTTCTAAAAGATCGTTAGTACAGGAGCAGTGATTTTAACCACTTCAGCCCCGGAAGGATTTACCCCCTTCCCGACCAGGCCCTTTTTTGCGATACGGCACTGCGTCGCTTTAACTGACAATTGCCAGGTCGTGCGACATTGTGCCCAAACAAAATTGATGTCCTTTTTTTCCCCACAAATAGAGCTTTCTTTTGGTGGTATTTGATCACCTCTGCGGTTTTTATTTTTTGCGCTATAAACAAAAAAAGAGCGCAAATTTTGAAAAAAAATAAAAGCAATATTTTTTACTTTTTGCTATAATAAATATCCTCAAAAAATATATAAAAAAAATAATTTCTTCCACAGTTTAGGCCGATATGTATTCTTCTACATATTTTTGGTAAAAAAATATCGCAATAAGCGTATATTGATTGGTTTGCGCACAAGTTATCACGTCTACAAAATAGGGGATAGATTTATGGCATTTTTATTTATTTTTTTTATTAGCAATGGAGGCGATCTGCGATTTTTATCGTGACTGCGACATTGCGGTGGACACATCGGACACTTTTGACACTATGAAAAGGGAAAGTTTGGTCGGCGGGACTTTGAATGAGGCCAATCACTATATAAAGTAAACACGTGGGATAAAAAAAACAATGTATTGCTTTTATGGGTTCCAACAGAAAGGGGGGGGAGTATCTTTGTGGACTTTGAATGAGAGATGTATACCAAAGAGCAGTCTTGGCAAAGAACATTTTATTATACCTTGTGAAATCATGTACAGCATACTGAATAACACAAAAAAAGGGCATACGCAGAATCGCATACACGCAAGGCATGCTAAAAACCGCATGTAAATATTGATGCCATGGTACTTGGCATATCATAAGGTAAAAACAAGTCCTGCACAATATGGGCCACTGGAAGGGCTGAAAATCTAGAGTAAAACAATATAAAAAACATGAAATCATCTGTATAGACATTACGCATCTATGTAAGCCTGACGCGTTTCGTTGGGATATACCAACTCTTCAGGGGCGAATGCAAGGGTGATCTATAAAGAAACATAACCATATGGTATAATATTGTAACTGAATAATAGGAATAAGGAATGTGTGTAAGGGACAAGATAACACTATTTTGGGACTATTGGCATTTATACAGCAGCAGTGCTATAAAAATGCACTGATTACTGGGTAAATGTCACTGACATTGAAGGAGTTAGACACTAGGGGGCGATCAAGGGGTTAAGTGTGTTTCCTCAGCATGTTCTAACTGTAGGGGGGATTGGTTCACTAGAACATGACAGAGAGCGGTTGACAGGGAGCAGTAGATCCCTGTCATGTTGCTAGGCAGAACAGGGAAATGCCTTATTTACATAGGCATCTTCCTATTCTGCCTCTCTGTGCCATGATCGCGGGCCACCTGCAGACATTGAGTCCGCGGGACCTGCGGGCACGCTCCCGTGGCACGAGGCGGCTAGCCACGCATGACGCAGTGACGTACGGGTACATCGTTTTGTGCACCCGTGCCACTTTGCCAACGTATATCGGCGTGAGCCGGTCGGCAAGTGGTTAGTGATGCTTCAAGTGAATCAATAAAAATTAAAAATTCCTTTAAAAAAAGTGCCTGGGGGGGGGTCCCCTTAGTCTACCTGTAAAGTATCCGCACCATGTATAGAACCTGCTGCAGCAAAAATTTAATTTATTAAAGAAAAAAAAATTGGCAAATCACATTTAAATTGCTGGCAATACAATACCATTTCCGGCAAAAGAAAAATGTTAAAAAAACTGCAAAAATGTAAAAAAAAATGGCGCTGGGGCCCCCCAAAATCCATACCAGACCCTTATCTTCTGAGCACTCAGGCCAGAAAAGTGGGGGGGGCGAGCGAGCGCCCTGCCCCTCCTGAACCATACCAGGCCACATGCCCTCTACATGTAAGGGTGGGTGCTTTGGGCCTGGGGGTCTCTTCCCCACAAACCTGGGCTGTGGTTGTTGGGGTCTGCGCGCAGAGAGCTTATCGGAATCTGGAAGCCCCCTCTAAGAAGGGGACCCCCAGATCTCAGTCCTCCTTATGTGAATGAGTATGTACCCCTGCCCATTCACCAAAAAAGTGTCAAAAAGTAAAAAAACACAGACAGTTTTTGACAATTCCTTTATTGAAAACAAGAAACAGTGTCCCCCCATGTACAGTAGATCCATCGTTAATCACGACATCGCTGCACTGCTGGAACAGAAAATGGGAAAAAAATGCTCCGCCCGCCGCAAAGGCAAACTGCTGAATGGCTGGCTTGCCGTTTGACAGTTCTTATATAGGTAAGGGCTGGGCCACCTGGCGGCACCGCCCCCTTGTGATGTCACCGACTCAGCATGCACTGGTCTGTGACATCACAAGGGGGGCGATTCCAATAAGGCCCTCATTGGCCCGCAGACCCCCCACAACCACAGCCCAGGGTTGTGGGGGAGAGACCATTGTCACCATAAACATGGGGACAAGGTGCAATGGGGCACCCCTCTCATGTTGAGGGCATGTAGCCTGGTATGGTTCAGGAGGGGGGGGCCCTCGCTCATATTATATAAACGAAAAAAAGACTGAAAATTTTGCAGGAAAAAAAGATATTTTCTACTGATCCAATAAATAAAATTTAAAAAATCTAAGTTGCTACAATGTAAAGTAGTGAGTGTACAGCTTGTATAACAGTGTAAATTTGCTGTCCCCTCAAAATAACTCAACACACAGCCATTAATGTCTAAACCGCTGGCAACAAAAGTCAGTACACCCCTAAGTGAAAATGTCCAAATTGGGCCCGATGAACCATTTTCCCTCCCCGGTGTCATGTGACTCGTTAGTGTTACAAGGTCTCAGGTGCGAATGGGGAGCAGGTGTGTTAAATTTGGTGTTATCCCTCTCACTCTGTCATACTGGTCACTGGAAGTTCAACATGACACCTCATGGCAAAGAACTCTCTGAGGATCTGAAAAAAAGAATTGTTGCTCCACATAAAGATGGCCTAGGCTATAAGAAGATTGCCAAGACCCTGAAACTGAGCTGCAGCACGGTGGCCAAGACCATACAGCAGTTAAACAGGATCTAGAGTAGTCTCCCATGTCACCTCCTCCTAAGTGCACTTTCAAGACTCCATTACCACCTCGACTGCTGCCTACAAACAAAGTGCAGTAACTCCTAGCAACCAAGTACTTAGTCCGAAAGCCAATTGGTTGCTATGTTTCTGCAACTTTAAAAAATAAAATCAAGTAGGTGACCACCTCAGGATTTAAACTCACAAGCCTTGCATCTATGTAACTATGTGGCTTCATGTCGAAAAATTGTACTGAATTGCTATCTCCAGACTTCGACTAGCCTCCCACTAGGTTTACTAAGGGATCTTCTCAGCTGGTCAAAATGTAATTTTACCAGGCCATTCTCTTGAACCACAGGGCACAATCTGAACTGCTGCCTAAATGTTGAATAAAGAAGTCTGAAAAGGGGGTTATCTGAGGATTTGAACTCACAAGCCTTTAGATGTTATAACACCAGCGTACACTCAATGCCACAGCCCCAAACAGCAGGCGAGTGGTTCTGCCACCAAACTTGACTAGTCTCTCACATAACCTACTAAAAGATCTTTGTATCTGCTAAAATGTTCCAAAAAAAGATGCCATTAACTTCAAGATCGTTCACTCGGTTTCAAACTCACAAGCCTTTGTGAATAATAACACCAGGCTATGCCTTGTCGGGACCTTTTCTGCTCCCACTGGTCACAGTCCAGCCCCGATAAAGTCTGAAGGACAGTAAACTGGCCCTTTGTTTTGAAAGTTTGGAGACCCCTGCTAAGTAATCTAGTCAGCTACTGTATAAACATTAACACCTACCTCCTATATAGGCTACCAGTAGCGGATAGCTATGGTAAGTCACCATAATATATACAGTAGCAACTCCTCTGCCAAACCCAAATAAATAAGAAGATTTCCTGATAGTTAACTGCCATATGCATCATTGCAAGCTCGAAAGCTATCAGGGTTTCTAGTATATACAGTATATGTATTATATTGTGATCACCCAAAGGTTTGCAGGAAAGTCTTACTTCCTACCTCCGAAGTGTAGATGACCATCTCAGTCTCCCTTGAATCTGCTCCATCCCTACTACCTAGATTAGGAGCCCCGTGGCAGCTAGGTAGTTGTCCCGCAATTTCCACTCAACGGGTTGGGTTTTCCTTTCAGCCTGCCTGGCTCCCTTCACGTGTCTCCACCGCACCTCTCCGGACACGGGGTCTCCTCACACTGTGGAGAGGTCCTCCCCCTTCACTCTACTGGCTCGTGCCCATCAGCTGACTTTCTCCTTCAGACAGTTTCAGCCATCTCTCTCTCTGTAGCTGAGAACTCAGGTGAGAGGTCCGCTGTGATGATAGGACAGTCAAAACTAGAAGTGGTGCCCCCCCCCACAGTTGCGGAACACCGGCCGCACAACAACTCATTGGTTGGGGTCTGCCTTCTGGGTGCCTCGGGACGTATGTATGGGCTGCCCCCCCCCACTGATGGTGGCCCACCTGGTACTATGATACCGGCAGCAGTACGGCCGCTTTATGGAGGCACCAGACCGCCATGGCACCACAATAAAAGTGTAGCACAAGCAGGTGGGGACTCTTTTCGTGACGCCCTCCGGCAAGGTGCCACCCTAGGCCTGGGCCTTGTCGGTCTAGGCCAAGATACAGCGTTGGGTTACACTAATCATCTCCTTCCCCCCCAGCCTGTAACTGAGTTGCAGGTTCTTTTCTTGGGGCAGGGGGGGGGGGTAGAACAAGTACTGTTTCTTGTTGGTACCCCCGCTCTCCCGCTTTCACAATCTTTGTCTAGATGAAGATGATATCCCTCTTCCCCACCCCCACAGCCTTCTGGGATACGTCAGGCATCCCAGGAGGCTGCGGTCTCCCTGTGTTGAATGATCCTGCACATGCACAGTGGGAGGCCGGCTGTGATTCATCAAATTAAAATATGGAGGCGCCGGGGGGGGGGCCCACAGAATCAGCTGCAGGAAGACAGCGCTGAACTCCATTGTCCGGTTTTATTAATACAAATAAATGTATTATTTATTAAAAATATTTAAATGTAAAACAAAATTTAAAAAATGTAATTGAAGTTCCTCTTTAACCACTTGCTTACTGGGCACTTTTACCCCCTTCCTGCCCAGGCCAATGTCCAGCTTTCAGCGCTCTCACACTTTGAATGACAATTGCGCGGTCATGCAACACTGTATCCATATGAAATTTTATAATTTATTTTTTCACACAAATAGAGATTTCTTTTGGTGGTATTTAATCATTACTGGGGTTTTTTTATCTTTTGCTAAACAAACAAAAAAGACCGAAAATGTTGAAAAAACACAACGTTTTTCATATTTTGTTATAAAATTTTGCAAACAGGTAATTTTTCTCCTTCACTGGTGGGCACTGATAGGCTGCACTGGTGGGCACTGGTGGGCACTGATAGGTGGCACTGATGGGTACTGATAGGCGGCATGGAGAGGTGGCACTGATAGGTGGCACTGATGGGCACTGATAGGCGACACTCATGAGCGGCACTGGAGGGCACTGATCAGGAGGCACTGATGAGGCTGCACTGATGGCTGGCACTGATGGGCATGGATAGGTGGCACGGAGAGGTGGCAGTGATAGGCAGCACTGATGGATATTGATAGGTGGCACTGATGTGCACTAATAGGTGGAACTGATGGGCATTGATAGGCGGCGCTAATGGGCACTGATAGGCGGCACTGATGATCACTGATAGGTGGCACTGGTGGGCACTGTTAGGGAGGCAGTGATGGGCACTGATTGGCACTAATTAGCAGTACTGATGGGCATTGATAGATGGCACTAATGGGCGCTGATAGGCGGCGCTGATGACCACTGATAGGCAGCACTGGTGGGCACTGATCAGGAGGCACTGATGGGCACTGATTGGCACTAATTAGCAGTACTGATGGGAACTGACAGATGGCACTGGTGGGCATAGATTTGTAGCACTGGAGGGCACTGATTTGCAGCACTGGTGGGCACTAACAGAAGCTTTATTCTTTTCTTCACACTGACACCATGAAGAAAAAAAAAAAAGCGGGTAACCGGCTTCTGTTTACTTCCGTTATCAGCTGCCAGCCAGCCGCTGTGATTGGCCCTTTACCCAGCTCTGTGATCAGCCAAGTCCCAAGAACTCGGCGAACACAGAGCGCGCCACGCATGCACCCCCCAGGTGCGCACGGGCAGCGCGAGAACAGGAGACCGTACACGAAGGCCCTCCCAGCATTTGAGGTCCGCCCTGTAGCCATATTTTGGCTGCATTGCCGACGTCAATTAGCTTATATACTCATGTTACAACAGTAATGCCTTTCAAATAGAATTTTCTTTTTTTAACTACACCTATGATAAAAACTATAGACCCTTCATTTCTTTGTAAGTGGGCAAACTTACACAATCTGCAGATGATCAAATCATTATTGTCCCCCCCCCCCCCCCCCCCCACTGTATATATTTAACCTGCATTGTAGCCCGGATGAAGGAGAAGGGTTCAAACCCCTGAAACGCATTGGTTTTGATTTGATTACTGACTATAAAATGCTTCTAATGCTTCTTGTATAGCCCCTTGCCTCTTACACACCAGCACTCAGACTGGGAGTGGGAAGGACAACACTAGGAGCCAATCAAGAGTGCTCCATTGCATATGCGCTAATAAGGAGCATCCCTTTGCGGGGAGGTGACCAAGCTGTATTGATCAACTGCAATAGAGAAAAGTGAGGTCACCATTCTGGTGGTGTTGTTTGGCAGGACTTTGTAACTCTAATGCCCCGTACACGCGATCGGACATTGATCGGACATTCCGACAACAAAATCCATTGGATTTTTTCTGACGGATGTTGGCTCAAACTTGTCTTGCATACACACGGTCGCACAAAGTTGGTCGGAAATTCCGAACGTCAAGAACGCGGTGACGTAAAACACGTACGACGAGCCGAAAAAAAATGAAGTTCAATAGCCAGCGTGGCTCTTCTGCTTGATTCTGAGCATGCGTGGCACTTTGTGCGTCGGAATTGTCTACACACGCTCGGAATTTATCGTGTCGGGAAAATTTTACATCCAGCTCTCAAACTTTGTGTGTCGGAAATTCCGATGGAAAAGCCTACACACGGTCGGAATTTCCGACATCAAGCTCCCATCGCACATTTTCCGTCGGAAAGTCCGACCGTGTGTACAGAGCATTAAGCCTCGTACACGCGATCAGACTTTCCCACGGGAAATGTTCGATGACAGGCTGTTGGCGGTAAATCCGACCGCGTGTACGCTCCATCTGACAATTGTTGTCAGACTCTCTGGAAACAAATGTTGGATGGCAGGTTTTCAAATTTTCCACGGACAAATGTGTGTTGTCGGATTTTCCGAGCGTGTGTACACAAGTTCGTCGGACAAAAGTCCAAAATACAAACACGCATGCTTGGAAGCAAGGACGAGCCCGAAGTGGTCGGTCTTGTAAAGTAGCGTTCATAATGGAGAATTAACATTTGTGACGCGGCAAATTATGAAATCTGGAAATGCAGCACACAATTCTCTTCTTCTTTGATGGGATAATAATGAAGCTGCTTTGCTGGTGATACTGATGCAAACAAATTTTCAAAGGCTTTTTTTTGTAGCGATATCAAGAATATTATTATTATGCTTTTTTGGGAGTTTTTTTGGGCAAGTTACCACAACACCATTATCCCGTAGTTTTTAAGATCAAAGATACAACTATGTTGGTGTCCCTTGTTAATTTTACATTGTATTTTATAAAATGTAACTGCCGACCCCCAAACTGTCATTTGAAGTAAAACACACAGCCAAGTATTATTCTACACAATTTTTTTATTGTGCATTAAAAAAAAGAAAACAAATAAAATTAGACATGTTATCTGCCAATAGAACTTAACCAAAAAGTGCATTCTATGCATCCAAAAATATAGAAAATATACCAAATCAAATTATTATTATTCAACCAAAAAAATAAAATAAAAGCCTCATGCATGTGTCCTGCTTCTTAATATAGAGGGGGTCAGCAATGCCAAGAGTTGGTGAAAGCAGGGGTCCGTCATCCGGAGATAATTCCGAAAATCATCCGGATTATTCTCCTGGAGCTCCCGCAGCAAAGGCATATGACATCATTGGTCACGACTAATAAAGCAATCAATTTTTGGTCCAAGAAATCCTCCTCCTCCTGTTCCTGGACTGGACTTGGGTCAAAGAACTAACAAAGCCAATAATAAATAACACGTTATCTCCTCCGATTCCGCAACATGGTCGGTTGACGAACGACCGATCAAAAACGAACTGAAAAGCGCGAAATGAAAAGCGCAAATCAACACGTGTCAAACTTCTACTAACACGAAATTAGCAGAAGGAGCCCAAAGGGTGGCGCTAAAGAGCTGAAAAACCACGTAGTACGTCAATACATTCGTAATTGTTGGCCAACAATTGTGTGACCGTGTGTATGCAAGACAAGTATGGGCCAACGCCCCTTCGGACAAAAGTCCACGGTTTTGTTGGCCTACAATTCGATTGTGTGTTCGAGGCTTTAGGACTACCAGGACCCATATTCCAATCCTTAGGCAGTCATGATAGCTCTTCCGTATGTATTTCAGTTATATTTTTAGCTGTTGGCCTGGAGTACAGCTTTACCCCTCACCTCGGAGCACAGCAGGGAAAGGCTTTAAGTATTACTTTGCATACGGGTTTAGATGTTTGCGTAGGTTGCTTAGTTACTCTTGATAACAGGTTTCCTCCTACAGGTTTAAATTCGGCACAATGTTTCAATATATGATGACTTTAGATGTGTTTTAATCATTTTCATCATTTAGTAGCTCTGCTTGGGAGTTCTGTTTTTTTTTGTTTTTTCTAACCGTTATTTAACATTATTCCCTTTTATAGTTAAATACACGCGGAGGGATATTAACGAGGGCTGTACTGAAAATAATGCATTAGTGATCATAACTTTTTTTTATTAAAGCGTTCGTAAAGGCTCAGTTTTTTTTAACCACTTCAATACCGGGCACATTCACCCCCCTTCCTGCCCAGGCCAATTTTCAGCATTCAGCGCTGTCACACTTTGAATGACAATTGCGTGGTCATGCAACACTGTACCCATATGACATTTTTATATATTTTTTTCACAGATAGAGCTTTCTTTTGGTGGTATTTAATCATTTCAGCCCAGATGGCTGTCGTTGTAATACTTTCTGTCACACCGTATTCGCGCAATGGTCTTACAAGCGCAATCTGTTTGGAAAAAATACACGTTTTTGAATTAAAAAATAAGACAACAGTAAAGTTAGCCTAATTTTTTTTTATTGTGAAAGATAATGTTACGCAGAGTAAATTGATACCCAACATGTCACGCTTCAAAATTGCGCCCTGCTCGTTGAATGGCGACAAACTTTGACCCTTAAAAATTTCAATAGGCGACGTTTAAAAAATTCTACAGGTTGCATGTTTTGAGTTACAGAGGAGGTCTTGGGCTAGAATTATTGCTCTCGCTCTACCGATCGCGGCGATACCTCACATGTGTGGTTTGATCATCATTTTCATATGCGGGTACAACTTACGTATGCGTTCGATTCTGTGCCTGAGCACGGCGGGACGAGGCGCTTAAATTTTTTTATTTATTTATTTATTTTACTTTTCAGTTTTTGTTTTGACACTGTCCTTTTAAAAAAAAAAAAGGTCACTTTTATTCTTATTACAAGGAATGTAAACATCCCTTGTAATAGAAAAAAAAAACATTAAACGGGACCTCTTAAATGTGATATCTGGGGTCAAAAAGACCTCAGATCTCACATTTACACAAAAATGCAATAAAAAAAAATTAAATGTCTTTTTTTTTTGCAAAAAAAAAAAAAAAAAATTCCTTTTTTAAGACCTCCCGGCCGAGCAGAATGTGTGTCCTGAGACCCGATTGGCCAGGGAGTTCTAAGACTTGGCCGGGAGGAGAATCAGGAAGACAATAGTGAATATTAATTTGCTAATGTCACACAACTGGGTGGGCTCAGGGCACAGTGCTCTGCGCCCCGAGCGCACCCTTTTTTGAAGCCAATTAGAGCCTCATGCTCTAATCATGTGCTTCAAAAAAAAAAAAAACCCATGGAAATCCATGCGTCCCGCGCCCTGCATGTAGATTAGGGGGCCTGGCACATGGATTAGGGGGGCCTCGCCCCTGTGCCCCTAATGGAGAAGCCGCCACTGCTAGGAACACAATTTTACACAATGAATGTCATGAAAGGAAGCCATTCATTGTATACAACTATCATGTGGTCTTCTGTGATTGGTCACAGCGATCACATGACACGGGCAGTGGGCAGTTATAGTGATCGGTCACCCAACGCTGGACACAGCGGTAACAGATCGCCCCAGAGCGCAGCCCGGAGCGGGTGCACAAGGCTCATTCTCAGAAATAAGTCACATCACGTCCTCCCAGAACAATAGTGTTCCCGCCTGTCTGTCATTTTACAATGACACGGGTGGGAAGCAGTTAAATAATAAAC
This sequence comes from Lithobates septentrionalis, assembly GCA_037952835.1. Classification (NCBI taxonomy): domain Eukaryota; kingdom Metazoa; phylum Chordata; class Amphibia; order Anura; family Ranidae; genus Lithobates; species Lithobates septentrionalis. The sequence goes on from JBBDGP010002979.1 coordinate 334,032, forward strand.
ATGTCATACACACCTTCTCTGTGCAATGGTATTGTATAGAGCAGTAAAACGAACAACCCCCCCTGCACTCAAGGTGGTTGTTCTGGCAATGGAGGGCCTTAGGTCTTCAGAAATTTGAAGCTGGACAAGACTTTGCGGCCTTCTGAGGAAGCCCCCCAAAAAATGCTGGAAAACCAAAAGCAGAGGGCGCCACAACAGATGTGTACTCACCAACAGCACATGATATCAAGATCCTCAATATCCACAGTGAACCTGTCAGGAAGGCACTGGCCATAGTGCAAATGAAGGCTCCAGGTGCACACAGGCAGGCCCGCAGGTGCTCGTTTTGCTCTGCAAAAGACGAGGGTGGCCTCAAGAACAATTCCGGTGAGGAGGTGTCACATATCTGTATGAGGAGCCCAAGAAGACGAGGGGGGCCTCAAGAACAATTCCGGTCAGGAGGTGTCACATATCTGTATGAGGAGCCCAAGAAGACGAGGGTGGCCTCAAGAACAATTCCGGTCAGGAGGTGTCACGTACCTGTATGAGGAGCCCAAGAAGACGAGGGTGGCCTCAAGAACAATTCCGGTCAGGAGGTGTCACGTACCTGTATGAGGAGCCCAAGAAAACGAGGGTGGCCTCAAGAACAATTCCGGTCAGGAGGTGTCACGTACCTGTATGAAGAGCCCAAGAAGACGAGGGTGACCTCAAGAAGAATTCCAGTCAGGAGGTGTCACGTATCTGTATGAGGGGCCCAAGAAGACGAGGGTGGCCTCAAGAACAATTCCGGTCAGGAGGTGTCACGTACCTGTATGAGGGGCTCGAGAAGACGAGGGTGGTCTGAAGAACAATTCCGGTCAGGAGGTGTCACGTACCTGTATGAGGAGCCCAAGAAGATGAGGGTGGCCTCAAGAACAATTCCGGTCAGGACGTGTCACGTACCTGTATGAGGAGCCCAAGAAAACGAGAGTGGCCTCAAGAACAATTCTGGTCAGGAGGTGTCACGTATCTGTATGAGGAGCCCAAGAAGACGAGGGTGGCCTGAAGAACAATTCCGGTCAGGAGGTGTCACGTACCTGTATGAGGAGCACAAGAAGATGAGGGTGGCCTCAAGAACAATTCCGGTCAGGACGTGTCACGTACCTGTATGAGGAGCCCAAGAAAACGAGGGTGGCCTCAAGAACAATTCCGGTCAGGAGGTGTCACGTATCTGTATGAGGAGCCCAAGAAGATGAGGGTGGCCTCAAGAACATTTCGTGTCTGAGCACCCATAGAAGATGAGACCGGGTCTGCAAGAGCGATGGGGAAGGGGACAACTGTCAGGGAGTAGGAACCGAAGACTGTAACTGGGGAAAATCGGTATCAGACAAGCCGAAGTTCAGTGGGTAGGAAACCCAGAATACATAAAGTTCAGTTATGAGAGTTGAGTCACAAGCCGAGTTCAGTAACAGTCGAGCAGGAAGACTCCAAATCACAGGCTCAAGGTCATGAACAAGCAGAGGTTGGCAATGTACAGGCAGTGAGGTACGAGGCAAAACCTTATTCAGTAGCCCAGGCTGAGGTTGGCAACAGAGATGAGCAGCCATCATAGGCAGGCAAGGATTATCCAGAAGGAGGTCGGATATAAAGCCGGGTCAATAACAGGCTCAAGCATAAGGTTCAGAATCAGAAATTGCAGGAACTCGGTCTGAAAGGTCATTCAGCAATGATCCTATGCCAACCTCAGGTTTAAAAAGCCTGCTAGGCACCATTATCTGTAGTGGACGAGCCCACAAGCTTGCATGCATGGTGGTGCAATCGTTCCTATGCTCCTACAAGCAGGGCCGGCGCTCCCGCTAGGCTTACTAGGCAGCCTTTCTAGGGCAAACTGCTGCCTAGGAGGCACAGCCATGGCGACTGACTTCCCCATTACCCTGGCCGTGGAACACGAGGGGCCCTACACAGGGCTGGGGCGCTGAGAGACTCTCCAGAGAAAGTAGCAGCCGTGGAGGACATCCGTCACAGCTGCTGCAGAGGAGGTCAGCAGCAGCTCAGCTTGTGAGGAGGGAACAAGGACAGCAGAGGAGGTGGGCACGAGGACAGCGGAGGAGGCGGGCACGAGGACAGCGGAGGAGGCAGGCACGAGGACAGCTGCGGGAGGCAGAAGAGAGCACGGGGACAGAGGAGGTGGCTTGCAGGAGGACAGCTGGGGGAGGAGGGCACGAGGACAGCTGGGGGAGGCGGAGAAGAGCACGAGGACAGCGGAGCACCATGTCTCTGGATGTAGCTGCTGCCTTGGTGAGTCCGCTCTCTGATCCTACTTGTAGTTACCCGCCTGGCCCTAGGCAAGTGTAACGACACCCTGCACCCCCACCCTTTTAGTGTTATGCCCCGTACACATGATCAGATTTCCGACAACAAAACCGTGGAATTTTGTTCGAAGGTTGTTGGCTCCAACTTGTCTTGCATACACACGGTCACACAAATTTTGGCCAACAATTACGAACGTAGTGACGTACAAGACGTACGGTGAGCCGATAAAAAGGAAGTTCAATAGTCATGTGATATCTCCATTACTAACGCTAGTTTTACAAGACCGAGCGCTTCCGGCTCATCCTTGATTCCGAGCATGCGTGGACTTTTGTGCGACGGACTTGTGTACACACGATCTGAAAGTCCGACAACAAAAATTTGTTGGCGGAAAATTTGAGAACCTGCTAGCCAACATTTGTTGGCAGAAAGTCCGACAACAATTGTCCGATGGAGCGTACACACAGTCAGACTTTCCGCCAACAAGCTCACATCAAACATTTGTTGTCGGAAAATCCAATCGTGTGTAAACAGCATTGGTCTTGCCTAGGGCGCGAAGTAGTCAAGCACCGGCCCTGCCTACAAGCAAACATGTGCATGCTTATGTGCATGAGCCTTACAGCTGGCATGAACTCTCTGATGGCTGCCATGATGTTCCTGACAGGAGGTGCCTCCTCCACGCCTGTTTTAACCCTGAAAATGCCGACCCACCTCACTGCAACTACCGTGCATTGCACACAGTTGCAGGGTGGATGCTGCCTTGCTCCAATCACTTCAATGGGTCACATTTGGTGGTGGTACCATCTGCCCAATGCGACATGCCTCTTTATATTTACATGTGTACAACCCCGGGCGGCTGAATGCCCTTGTGTAGGTGGGTGGTCGTATCAACCTCTGGCCGCGCATCTGAACAAGTCCTTTGATATCAGGTCCATTTTAAAGTCAAAACATACCGGAAAAGACAAAAAACATAAGAACTTTCCAAGTATTCGCAAATGGTAAAGCTTTGTTTTTCCGGTCCGGGACATCTAACATTGTAGATGGTCTTCATAAAGCTGAGCACATTACCTGAATGCATCTGTCTCCTTTGAACGCACAGCAAATGTTTGGCTTCTATAGAAAATGACATCTTTGTATACCGTCTATTACAAAGCCGGGAGATCAGAGGGGGATCAGCCAGCGGCGCGGTGCATTGTGGGAGCTGGAGCCCTCCTCGCCTACCGTTTAAAATTCCACACTAACAGCACAGTTTTTGTCCCTCGAAATGCTGTAATTTCCATTCCGTTTTTGATTTTCAGCTCCATAAACACTAAATGTGCCTTTCATTTATTTCTTTCCACACTCCAAGTTCATCTGTTCCAATTTTAGGAAATACGTTCTGCCGGGTCCAGCAAGGAACATATCCTCCAGGCCAGGAGCAGCGTGTTCTGTCAGTCCTGCCTTTGTGTGTAGCGGAGTTCTAGTACTGACAGGTGAACCTTTTAGACGTGGGGCCATAGGGAAGCCATCTTGGGAAGCTTTAGCCATAGGTGTGCGCAGCCTATTGCGTTAGGGTGTACACGCCAAAGCTCAAACTCATGTATCTATATCTATATATACAGTATCTCACAAAAAGTGGAGTTACCCTTTAAGTTTTAACCTTTGTTGTATCAGTGTGTAATCTTATGCACCCTTCAAAACTCCCACCGACTTCTTCTGTTCAAATGTGTGATTCCAAAGGATGTGGTGCTATAAATTAATGTATCATTCATCCACACTATATAATCCGATTGTTTAACCCAGGGGCGTAACTACCACCATAGCGACTCATGCGGGCGCTATGGGGCCCGCAGCCGAGTGGGGCCCAGTGAGGATGAGAGCACCGCCGGCACAGTCTCCCAGCCAGGGGCAGAGAGAGGAAAGGAAGAGGTGAGCTGTCCGTATCAGCAGAGAGCTAAATTGCCCGATGTAAGAGCTTTCATTAGAACTTCCAGTGTTCCCGGGGCTCACGTCACATAGCTCCACCTCTTGGCCCGGCGCCTTTGATAGACAGAACGCCGATCCAATGCGAGACATGTGACGTCATCAAAGGCGTCGGGCCAAGAGGTGGGGCTATGTGACGATGAGCCCCGGGAAGACGGGAAATTCAAATGAAAGCTATTACAGCGGGCAATCCCGCTCTCTGCTGATCCGGGTGGCTTGCCTCTTCCTCTGCATAGGTGAGGCTGTATGGGGCACAGGCAGACCAGGCTGTATTGGGCACAGGTCATGCTGTATTGGGACACAGGTCACGCTGTATGGGGCACAGGTCACGCTGTATGGGGCACAGGTCACGCTGTATGGGGCACAGGTCATGCTGTATGGGGCACAGGTCACGCTGTATGGGGCACAGGTCACGCTGCATGGGGCACAGGTCATGCTGCATTGGGCACAGGTCACGTTGTATGGGGCACAGGTCACGATGTATGGGGCACCGGTCACGCTGTATTGGGCACAGATACCGCTGTATGGGGCACAGGTCACGCTGCATTGACACTAGGGCAACTGTGGGGGGGGGGGCTGTTTGCAGGGGGGCCCCATACAACATTTTGCTATGGGGCCCTGCTATTTCTAGTTACGTCCCTGGTTTAACCCCCTGTCCTTGTCACCCGATTGTTCTCTTAGGTTGCTACCCTGTAACATGGGTTTCCAATGGAGATTAGGGCCAATGGTTCAAACTTTTGCCCACTTGGCCCCTGTTCAGAGGAAGCTGAATATCTTACAGTATATGGAAGCGGTATTTCTACCAATTCTATATGTTGCAAGGTCCCGGGTCCCCTTTTGGTCTAATGAGAACCTCCAGAGTTAGGGACAGCTGACATCCTTCTGTGTAGAGAGGGTTGCAAGGCATGGTGGGTGTAATGCAAGGTTGATTCATGGGCACCAGACACTTCTTGAATGCAGAGATTTTATTTTCTCTCGAACAGAACTGTGGGGGAGAGGGTTTAGGGCCAGGACACCCTTTAGTAGTTGCAATGTTAATTAGCAGACTCCGAGACTTCTATAGGTAGACAGCCATGCAGGGAAAGGCACCCAGCAGGACACCACCTCTGTATATGTAGGATTGCTGTCTCCTATGGCAACAGTCTTATAACAGTTTCTAACAAAAGTTGTAACGAACTTCTGTACTTCCTCTACAATCACTTCTTGTAGCTCTTCACTCCACTGAGCTCCCAGTCTCTTCTCACTAGACTTCCCGATCCACTGCCACCGGATCTCCTGAGCTCTTTCAACCTTCTCACTCTTAAGCGCCACCCCCACGTCCCTGCTGGGTCCCTAGCTTGGCACTCACAGATACTCCTCAAGCGTCACCCCACTGGCCTGCTCAGTCCCTGGCTTGGCACACAAGGCTGCTCTGCAAGCATCAAGCTGGCTGGGTCCCTGGCTTGACATCTGATAATTCTTCACCGTCCCCGGTTGGTGAGAATACTGCTCCGGTACTTACTTCAGCTACTCACTGTGGTCCCTGGTAATAAGGTGGTTGGTCCCTTAGTGGAGACAGCTTCCCTTCTACCTCCGACCATGACAGGTTCTCCAGCCGGCAAACCGTCACTTCTGGTTGGACTGCAAGCCGCAGTCCCAAACCTGAGCTGCTCTCTTGCTTCTGGATAGGCCCTCGGACAGCCTGGCAGCCAGAAACCCCCGGGATAGGCCTCAGGTCTCTGGCCTAGCAGTCTGGGGCAGCACAACACACGTCCACCCAGACAGCCGTCCAGGTGGCACAGAACGCCAATCACCTGACCTCACCCAAATATATAGGCTCTCCCAGCAGGCCAAGGGACCCAAGAAGATCCCTGCCCATTGGCTGAGACACCCCCATTCATTCCTAATCTGTCTTTGCAATACCCTTGTCTTATCTAATGTCACCAGAAACCCAACCATCTTGTGACACAAGAGAGAAGTGCAGCAATTCCAGAATTAGTGTGGAATCAATTGATCTCCTATCAATTGGCCAAGGCGACTATACCTGGCAGGTAAATTTACTAACCATCAGGGTGCTACATATATTTGACAGTTTTCTGCTGTCAATTGTTCCTAAGGATGCAGCAGGCGATGGCACCCACTGAGACCATAGCAACTGCCTTACTTGGCCTGGGATCTTTGGAAGTTTTTGGTATGGATATCTTGTGGGACCTAACACATTTATTTATTTATTTGGTTTTTTTTAGGCCTGGAGTACCCCCTTAAAATCTGGACCAGATTAAAAGGGTCTGGTATAAAACATTATTTTGGGGAAAGGAAAGGAAATCTACGCAAATGTTTTTTTCCATTCTTGCTGTAGGACAGTGGTCTCCAAACTCTGACCTCTGACCCAAATGCAGCCCCTTTGTGTTCTTTTATAAAGCCCTTGGGGCACTATTTCATCCACTGATACCAGCAATGGGGCATTCCCCAATGATGAGGCACAATTCCTCCAAATAATACCAACGATGGGGCACTATTTCTCCCGATGACACCAGCAATGGGGCACAATGACACCAGCGATGAGTCACAATTGCTCCCACTGACACCAAAGATGGGGCATTGTTTTTTCCCACTGAGATTGGGACCTTTTCTACTCCCAATGGCCACAGTCCAGCCCCCAGCAATAACTGACAGCAGTGATCATTGTGTTCAACTGACAGGGAAGGCTCCTCGCTGGCAGAACACATTAGTGCTGCGGGAGGGATCCCCTCATTAACACTGACTGTGTAGATGGGGAATCAAGCCATTTTCTTTCCTGCAACATAATCCATGGCCTGCCTTAGACTTACATTGAGTTTTCATCAAAAATCAGCTATGGTCTGGGTGGAAAAGCCTGTCCCCTGAATGGCATACTGCAAAGAGGATCTTTATGTGAAAGCAGTGGTCTCAAAGTCGAGGTCCAACATTTTGCCTGCTAAGTCACCGCAAGAGCTCTCCAGTCAGCAGGGAGCAAGAGCCTTTCCACCTGCAGAACTATGGGTCTGACTGAGCATGGGTAGGCTGGACTTCTGCAGAGAGACCACTGCTTCCACACAGAGAGCAAGGGTCTTTTTCTGAAGCAGGCTGGCGGGGGGGGGGGGGGGGGGGGACAGGCTTTTCTACACAGGCTGCTGATTTATAACAATTACAACTACACTCACCGGCCACTTTATTAGGTACATCTGTTCGATTGATTGGTAACACAAATTTCTAATCAGTCAATCACATGGAAGCAACTCAATGCATTTAGGCATCTAGACTTGGCGAAGACGACTTGCTGAATTTCAAACCGAGCATCAGTATGGAGAAGAAAGGGGATTGAAGTGACTTTGAACGTGGCATGGTTGTTGGTGGCAGATGGGCCGGTCTGAGTATTTCTGGGATTTTCACACACAACCATCTCTCGGGGTTTACAGAGAATGGTGGGAAAAGAGAAAATATCCATTGAGCGGCAGTTGTCTGGAGGAAAATGCCTCATTGATGTCAGAGGTCAGAGGAGAATGACCTCTATCCAGATGATAGAAAGACAACAGTAACTCAAATAACCTCTCGTTACACCCAAGGTAGGCAGAATACCATCTCTGAACACACAACACATCCAACCTTAAAGCAGATGGGTTACAGCAGCAGAAGACCACACCGGGTGCCACTCCTGTCAGCTAAGAACAGGAATCTGAGGCTACAATTGGCACAGGATCACCAACATTGGACAATAGAAGATTGGAAAAACGTTGCCTGGTCTGATGAGTCTGGATTTCAGCTCCGACATTCAGATGGTGGGGTCAGAATTTGGTGTCATGAATCCATCCTGCCTTGTATCACCGGTTCAGGCTGATGGTGGGGGTGTAATGGTGTGGGGGATGGGGTATCACCGGTTCAGGCTGGTGGTGGGGGTGTAATGGTGTGGGGGATGGGGTATCACCGGTTCAGGCTGGTGGTGGGGGTGTAATGGTGTGGGGGATGGGGTATCACTGGTTCAGGCTGGTGGTGGGGGTGTAATGGTGTGGGGGATGGGGTATCACCGGTTCAGGCTGGTGGTGGGGGTGTCATGGTGTGGGGGATGGGGTATCACGGTTCAGGCTGGTGGTGGGGGTGTCATGGTGTGGGGGATGGGGTATCACCGATTCAGGCTGGTGGTGGGGGTGTAATGGTGTGGGGGATGGGGTATCACGGTTCAGGCTGGTGGTGGGGGTGTCATGGTGTGGGGGATGGGGTATCACCGATTCAGGCTGGTGGTGGGGGTGTCATGGTGTGGGGGATGGGGTATCACCGGTTCAGACTGGTGGTGGGGGTGTCATGGTGTGGGGGGTATTTTCTTGGCACACTTTGGGCCCCTTAGTACCAATTGAGCATGGTATAAACACCACGGCCTACCTGAGTATTGTTGCTGACCATGTCCATCCCTTTATGACTACAGTGTCCCCATCTTCTGATGGCTCCTTCCAGCAGGATAATGCACCATGTCACAAAGTTCCAATCATCTCACCACTGGACAATGAGGTCCCTGTACTCCAATGGCCTCCACACTCCCCACATCTCATCCAATAGAGCACCTTTGGGATGTGGTGGAACGGAAGATGATTGGCACCATGGATGTGCAGCCGACAAATCTGCAGCAACTGTGTGATGTTATCATGTCACTATGGAGCAATATCTCTGAACATTTCCAACTCCTTGTTGTATCTATGCCACCAAGAATGAAGGTAAAAGGGGTCCAACCCGCTACTAGCAAGGGGGATCTAATAGAGTGGCCGGTGAGTGTATTTTATACATTGCTGTATTTCCTTTTTTTCCCCTAAATGTATAGAAATGAAGGAAGCACCTTTTTTTAAATTGTTCCTTTTATTTGGTAAAATGTAAAAAAGTTCAGTTGACCGGTTAATATTTGCTGCTGTCTACCCTCAATTGGCTCTGGCCTCTCTGGAGCTTTTGAAGATATGAGTAGATTTTATTGACGTATAAAACAAGGATTGCATTTGAGTTGAAGCAGTAAAGTTTTGAGGCTGGTATGCGGCGCAGACGCTCCGTATGAAGCGCTGTTATATAAAATGACACGGACGTCGTCTTGAGGAAGGGGAACTGGTTCGCTCGAAAAGAACCAATTTTCCATGCAATCATGGGGCTGATAAAGTCTCTTTCAAACTTCAAAAAAAAAATGTGATTATTTTATTATATATATATATATTTTTTTTTTTTCAGGTATAAAACCTTGAAAAATGATTTTCCAGATGGGAGTATGAACGCTAAAATGAAAAGACGGTTTGTTGTAATCTTTTACTAAAAAATTAATTTGCAACCGCCTTAAACTGGCACGCTGACATTTTCTTCCAGGCAAGGAAATTGGAAAGGGTCAGAACCAAATAGGTTGGCTCGCGATGTTTATATACCTATTATACAGCATATACACATGCATTAGAGTTAATTGCCATAAATAAACTGAACCAAATGAGCAGTTGGATGGAGATGAAAATCCCAACCTCTCCGTAAATCCAGGTTAGGTGGGTCACGAGTAACGACATCGTCATCTAGATATTCCTTGTGGGGGGATTCCTAATAATAACTCTTCATATGGAATCATCTCTCTAATGATTTTTCAGATCATTCTAATTGTTATTATTACACAGGATTTTATAGAGCGCCGACAGTTTGCGAAGAAGGAATAGGAGGGTCCTGCTCATGGAGCTTACAATCTAAAGGTGTAAGAAGGTGCTACAAAAGGTAGCCAGTGGCGTTGCTGTGGGAGCACGGGGGGTGTGCACCCACCAGAGGGGTGACACCATCAAGTAGAAAGTGATATCTGACCGTGGTGTCACCCCCATCAGGGCCCAATTAAAGCAGGGGCTATTAGAGCTGTAGCTCCAGCACCCTACCTTAATATAGGCCCAGCTGCCCAAAAACTTCCCAAACTCTCCATAAATCCAGGTTAGGTGGGTCACGAGTAACACCATTGTCATCTAGATATTGCTTGTGCGGGAATTCCTAATAATGACTCTTCATATGGAATCAAGTAGAAAGTTATATCCAACCGTGGTGTCACCCCCATCAGGGCCAAATAAAAGTAGGGGCTATTGGAGCTGTAGCTCCAGGACCATAACTTAATATAGGCCCAGCTGCCCAAAAACTTCCCAACTTCTCCGCAAATCCAGGTTAGGTGGGTCACGAGTAACGCCATCGTCATCTAGCCATTGGCGTTGCTGTGGGAGCACGGGGGAGTGCACCCACCAGAGGGGTGACACCATCAAGTAGAAAGTGATATCCGACCGTGGTGTCACCCCCCCATCAGGGCCAAATTAAAGAAGGGGCTATTGGAGCTTTAGCTTCAGGATTCTACCTTAATATAGGCCCAGCTGCCCAAAAACTTCCCAACCTCTCCGTAAATCCAGGTTAGGCGGGTCACGAGTGACGCCATCGTCATCTAGATATTGCTTGTGAGGGAATTTTCTAATAATAACTCTTCATATGGAATCATCTCTCTAATGACTTTTCAGATCATTCTAATTATTATTATTATACAGGATTTAGAGAGCGCCGACAGTTTGCAAAGAAGGAATAGGAGGACCCTGCTCACGGAGCTTACAATCTAAAGGGGTAGCCAGTGGCGTTTCTGTGGGAGCACGGGGGTGTGCACCCACCAGAGGGGTGACACCATCAAGTAGAAAGTGATATCCGACCATGTCACCCCCATCAGGGCCAAATTAAAGTAGGGGCTATTGGAGCTGTAGGGGCTATTGGAGCCCTACCTTAATATAGGCCCAGCCGCCCAAAAACTTCCCAACCTCTCCGTAAATCTGTTAATTGACACGAGTAACTGAAAGTTAACTGGAGAACAGTTGCATTGCAATGTACATGGTGTACATTCATCTCAGGTGTAGAGGTCTGCCTTAAGGTTGAGTGTTCTTCCACAGCAGTCCCAGCCTGGTTCCTACTGCGGGGAAGACCTCTCATGTGACCCAGTACTTGGTGCCCAACGAGTTAATTGCAAACATGGAGGATGTGACAAACAACCACCACCCTACCCTTACAAGCTAGACCCTTTCCAACTTCCACCAGGCACTCTTCAGTGAGCTCTCCAGACCAAGGTCCTTTGGTGAAGGTTCCCTTGATTATCTCAAAATGTATCTTTAGAAATAGGCCCCCCAGCTATTTTGCAGCTGGGACCTTGATGAATATTAACTGGGATTGGGAAGCTGCTGCAGGTCGGATTAGCCATCCCTACTCAAACAGGTTTCTCTCCAACAGAGAGAAGAGAGCTGCTGTTTCAAATCTCAGACTATTTATACACCTCTCCAGCTACCTACTGGGCATACCTTCCCGAGGATTGGCTGAAGCAAAACAAATATTCAGGTTGCCTATTTGCAGATTTTTGGCCCTCTATGTTCTTATTTGTCCTTAAAAAAAACAATATATGTGTTACATTGCTATGTTAAGTAATGACAGATCCATGAGAGTGAGTTTTCTACACTGATATATGTCTAGACCCAACAATACTCCTGATGAACCCACCCATAACAGCAAAACACATAGAGATACCGCAATGATGTCGATCCACCAGTCTTACTATGGATCTGTGATAATTTCTATGATTTACAGTACGTCATTTCTTGGTAGTGTTATATCAAGGGGGTTGGAGGTGACACAAGTGATGAGGAACCATTTTTCCCACTGACACCAATGATGAGGCACTATTGATCTTTTATTAAAAAGAATCAAGCAACCAATTTTATACAAAAGTAAAAAACAAAACCATAGTACAAAACTTCAACAGAAATCCAAGGAATACACATCCATGTTCAGAATATATACCATATATACATAATCCACTACCAAAATTATTTACATAAAGCAGCAGAGAGGGCCTTAGAGGCACAACCCATCACCTATGTACGCAGCCATTTATCAAAAATTAATCCAAAAAATAATAATCTAGGGTGATAAGAGACAAACAGCCACACCCGGGAAAGAGACTCCTGGCAGTCAGGGAGGCTTGAAACCCCTCCACGCCTTCAACCAAGCCCCCTGACTCCGCTTGTCTCTCTCAAGTACCCGAATCTTCTCCACCTCATGCAGAATGTCATACACCACCACCTGAACAGGAAGGATTTTATGCCGAATGCTGACCTGACACCGTGCGTTCCAAGTGAAATAACGGACTACTAGGCTAACTAGAAAAAGTGTATCTAAACAAAAAACCCCACCAGTATTGAATGCTCCGTACACCCACTCAGCATAACCCAGCCTGGAGAGGAAAGGGACACCGAGGGCCCGCCCCACCTGTTTGTACACCTCTATGTTAAAAGGGCAATGAAGCAGAAAATGGTCCATAGTCTCCTCCTCACCTGCACACTCCTCCCGAGGACAGCTACGATCCATCCCACTGCGGAATTTCAAATTGCCCCTAACATAGAGCCTCCCATGGAAGCACAACCAGGCCAGATCCCTAAATTTAGGGGGTACTCTGTCCAAATTAATAAGTCTTAACCCTGCCCTCAAAACTGGGCCTGGGCAATCCCTTAAGGCCAGTGGGTCATGAAAGACTTCGCTCAAGACTCGACTCATAAGGACTTTCCTCGGAACCGATCTGAGATCTTCAGCCGACAATCGCCACTGCTGTAGTAACTTCAGGCACGGAGCGACATAGGCTGGTAGCTGACCACGATGACCCCTGAGATTCTTCACTTGGCCACCTTCTTCCCAATGTCGTAGAAAAGGCCTAAACCAAGATCTAAATATGCCTGCCCATCCAGGAGGTTCCACTGCAAGCATATTACCAATATTAAACTTGAGAAAAAGCAGTGAAAAGAAAAGAATTGGGTTGACCATACCTAAGCCACCCTCCCTCCTGGATAGATAGGTGACATTCCTCTTGATGTGGTTCAGTCTGTTCCCCCACAACATCTGGAAGAACACACTACTGACCCTAGCATAGAGAGACACTGGCAAGATGCAGATAAAGCTGACATACAAGAAGATTGGAATCAGGTAAGTCTTAATCAGATCAACCCTTTCCCTCATAGATAACTTCCATCTCTTCCAGCTGACCACCTTAGTATTGGCAATTTCCAGTCTGCCTTCCCAGTTTTTGAGGCCATAATCGCCAGGTCCAAATTCAATGCCTAAAATCTTAATTCTTTCCTGGGGCACTGGAAAGGTGTCCGGGAGATCAAACCCCTCACCTTCCTTTCCCATCCAGAAAACTTCACTCTTTTCCTGATTGATCTTGGAGCCTGATGCTTCAGAATACCGTGATGTCAGAGAGACCACCTCCTCTGCTTCTTCCGCCCCAGTGACAATCACCGACACATCGTCCGCATAGGCAACAACCCTCAAAGGCGGCTCACCCGGGAGCCCCACTGGCACCCCACACAACATGCTGCTCTCTAGCCTCCTGATGAAGGGGTCGATTGCAAACACATAGAGCAGGGGACTCAGGGGACAACCCTGGCGCACCCCGGAGCCAACCTCAAAGGACTGCCCAACCCAACCATTAACAAGAGGAAAGCTCTCTGCCCCCTTATACAAGACTTTTAACCAATCGACAAAACCACCCGGCAGACCGTACTTACTAAGGAGCAACCACAGGTACTCATGGTTAACACGATCAAAAGCCTTTGCCTGATCCAATGTCAGCAAATACTTTCCCCAGCCTGCAGCCCTGCACCGCTCCAAGGCCTCCTGGACAGCTAAAACTGCTGTGAAGGTGCACCTACCCTGGACCAAACAGTGCTGATGGCGAGAAAGCAAAGACTCTGCTACTGACGATAGGCGCCAGAAAATGATCTTTGCCAGTATCTTTCTATCGACATTAAGAAGGCTGATGGGGCGCCAATTCTCAATCATCGAAGGATCTTTACCCTTTGAAAGAAGAATCACAGCCGAGTGCCTCATGGAAGGGGGAAGTACCCCCTCTGCAAGGCAACTGTTAAAAACCTCTACCAAATGTGGGGCCAGAATAGACTTAAAAGCTTTGTAAAACTCAGCCGTCAAGCCATCCGGTGCAGGTGACTTTTTGATGGCAAGCTGTTCAATTGCCCTCATCACCTCTTCAACTGTGATCTCCTCTGTCAAATTCATCAATGGGACATCTTCATCATTTAGACCTGGAGTAGAGTCCAAAAAGCTTTCCATCTTGTCACGGTCAAGCTCTTTCCTCCCAAGAAGGTCAGCATAAAAGAACCTCACGACCTCCAGAATCCCTGACCTGGACTTTGTCAAGGAACCTGTACTGTCCTTAAGGCCAACGACCGCTTTAACAGCTACACCTTGTTTGCAGTTCTGGTAAGGGTCAGGCGAGTGGTACTTCCCATAGTCCCTCTCCAGAACCAAAGAGGCATGCCGGTCATATTGACACTTCCTGAGAAGGAGTTTCACTTCGGAGATTGCCCCAGGATCTCCTCCTCTCGAGACAAGAATATCCAGCTTCCTCCGTAAACGTTGGTAGGTCATGTATTTATTAAACTGCTTTCTGTTGGCTAGGCCCCTGAAGAATCCAGCGATCCTCTTTTTGGTCAGCTCCCACCACTCAGCCTTGCTGTTACAAAAGTCCAGGATGGTCACCTGTGCCTGAAAGAATTCCTCAAAGGATTGTCTAACATGTTCCTCCTTGAGTAGAGTCGAATTCAATCTCCAGATGCCCTTACCCCTCTGAGGGGCGTCTGAAGCATTCAGGACCACAGATAGCATACAGTGATCAGAGAACTCCACTGCCTGCACCACTGGGGGTGAGAAAGCAGAGGTCTCCTTCAAAAAAAACCTATCTATTCTACTCTGACTATTACCTCGATGAAAGGTGAACCCGGTGTCATCCGGGAGGTGCTTAATGTGCACATCCACAAGACCAGCATCCCTAACCATACTATTTAAAAAAACGCTATCATATCCCAGCCTGTCCTTGAAGTCCTTCCTGTCCTTGGGTCTAGTTACTGTATTAAAGTCACCTCCAAAGACCACTTGCCGGGATGTAAAAAGAAATGGCTTGATCCTTGTAAAAAAGCATTTCCTGTCCCACTTTGTGTGCGGCCCATAAACATTAATTAGGCGCAGGTCCTGCCCTCCCACAAGGACGTCTAAGACCATACATCTCCCAATCTCCACCTCAATAACCCGCCGGACAGTTACCATGCCGGTTTTAAACAACACCGCCACACCGCCGTAAGGCTCGGCCGCAAGAGACCAGTAAGATGGACCATACCTCCCCTCTCTCTTGGCCATATGAATATCTGCCAAGGAGGTGAGCCTAGTCTCTTGCAAAAATAAAATTTCAGCATCTAATTGGCTGAACAAAAAGAAGGCCATAGAATGAGCTCTTACTGACTTAATGCTGGCGACATTTATTGTCACCACTTTTAACGGAGGGGGAACCGCCATTTGGGTTATTGGGTGGATTGCTTCTTAGCTCCCCTCTGCTGCTCATCACCAGATGCCTCTCTCTTTCTTGAGGCCGCCTCAAACTCCATTTCGGAATCAGAACTTCGCTCCGAAGAAGCTCCAGATGAAGAGATATCCCAATTAGAGGACCTATAACGGTTGGAGACAGGCACTGGAGCCTGTTCTGTCCTCACCACCTGCTTCTTCCGCTTCCCAACCTTCCTTCTCTCCTCCAGGTACTGCAGGTCAGCTTCAGAGATGCCCTCATCTCTTACTTTTTTCTGTGAAGTCTTTCCACAAGACTTCTTTACAGAGGAAGAAGCAACCTTTTTAGTACATGTTACCACTCCTGGTGGGGGGGGGGGTGCTCCCTTTGAGTCAGACTTAGGAGGGGTAGACTCCTGGGGGGGAACTGACTCGGGGGGCACAGACTTGGAAGGTTCTGACACAAGAGGAGAGGGTACAGTAGGCTGGGGGGAGACAGATACAGATACAGAAGGAATACTTACAGACACAGGAGGGGTCGCCACAGGAACTGGGGAGGGATCCTGAGCAGGACCAGGGGAGTCAGTCACCGCAGAGGAGGATGGTACACCAGGGGCCTCACCCTCCATCCTGTCCAGCCTTGACATGTCATCAATTACCTCCTTCTCCATATTGTGCCAGGCTTCAGGACATCTGCTGTAGGGGTGGCCAAGGCGCAGGCACAGGTTACACCTGATCATCTCGGTGCAGTCCTTAGCCATATGACCCTGACCCCGACACACTGAACATATCAAGGCTGAACAGGAGGAACTCAAATGCCCCTTTTCTCCACAGCGGTGACACAGCTTCGGCTGACCAGGGTAGAAAATAGTCATCCTATCCCTCCCTATAAAAGCTGAGGAGGGCAGGTGACGGACAACATTCCCATCCCTGGCCCACCTGACTGTAACCGACCAACCCCCAGTCCAGATGTTACGCTCATCAAGTATTTTATCGGGCTTAGTCAATAACTCACCATAATTCTTTAACCAGACCTCTAAATCTCGAGCAGGAACACTCATTAGTGAGGATAATAGTGATTTTTTTCACTGTAGACCTTTGTGAAACCGCAACTGGGGTCAGACCTTCCCATTCGGGTCTTGACCTGCACCGAGCCTCATATCGCTCCCAGAACAGGTCAAGACCCTCTGGCCTGGTGAAACTAATGGTATAATCCCGTGTCCCAGCAACATGTATTAGGGCATACAGATTGTTTGCCCCAAAACCCATCTCCAAAATCATGTCCACCACTGCACGCCGTGCTGGAGGGATTGCACCACCTTCCCATTTAAGAATCACTACATTTCGTCTCGGACCCCCAGCAGAAGCCAGAGACCCAAGACCAGATCCTGGGGTGCTCAAGGTGGTAGGTCGCAGGGGGAAAACCCTCTTGGGGGCGGAGCTACCAGGAGCAGAGCATACCACCTGAGCAAATGTAGGCTTATCAGGGCCAAGGCCCCACATTGATGTCACATTAGTCTGTACATTACAATTATTATTATCTGCTGGAATGGAGTTGGTAGGACTGTCCATCACACTTGTGCTGGGAAGATTTTTATCAGTCACACAAACATTCCCATTCCCATCAGGAATAGTCACTGTTTCTGATGTAATACCAGCTGTCTCCTGAAGCTGTGCTGTAGAGTCCTCAGCAGCTGTGGGGCAAACAACTTTAGACTCAGCTAAAGGGGGGTTAATTGGTTCTGCTGAATGTTGCAGTTCCTCTGCAGGAATGTCATTTTTTAAATGCATTTTTTGCTGCACTGCAGCATCAGCAGGTACAGCATTGCTACACATGGGACTAGCAGCCTGATTGTCACTGGGCACATTGTCTGTATCAGTCACAGTGTTCACAAAAACTGTTTTATGCACCACATGAGGCTTGACAGGCTTTACCTTGTCAGGCACATTATCAGCAATGTCCTCCTCATGAAATACCAACTGATCACCCCGCATAGGAGACTCCATTGCTTGGATTACCCTGAGCATGCCTCCTGAGTCTTGGGAAGGCATGGGGCTGCTTACCTCTCCCTGAGGGGGCAGGGGGTCTGAACTGGGGGTCTCCTCCTCCACCTCCATTTTTGTCATCCTGGCAAACCTTCGGTCATTGCAGAATTTTTCCTTAAAGGGCCCATCTCTGCCTTCCATCATGGCCACAATGGTTTCTTGGTGTTCAACCCGGACCTTGGCCAGTTGGATCTCCGGATCCATGGACCCACGTCTCTGGCTATGCAAGCCCTCACGCTGCCTTCTCAAGCGCTTCACCTCCGCTCTCAGTTTATAGAGTTTGTCTCTCTCCCTATTCAGGACCTTAATCCCGGCCACCACTCGCTCCTGAATTGCCTCTGAGCCTTCACCCTCACCAGGGGCAGAGAGATCACAAGCCATGGCTTGCACAGGGGCAGGCATGTCACCTGATGGCCCAGGAGATGGCTGGGAGCTTCCAGCAGGAGAGGCCCTGCTGGCCTCCATGGCTTCCCCAGAAAGGGGCCAGGAGAGCTGGGAGAGATTTCACCACCACTCCCCTCTCACACGGATCACCTGGAGCAGCTTCAGAGAGACCTTCCTCCTGACACACCTGTGCTCCAATGATGGGTGGGGCACTATTCCTCCCACTGACACCAATGTTGGGGCACTATTCCTCCCACTGACACCAATGATGGGGCAATATTCCTCCCACTGACACCAATGATGGGGCAATATTCCTCCTCCTACTGACCGCAGGAGCTATGTAATTTTCTGACCAACAAACCTGAGGGAATTTTTTGCCTATTACTGTTTTGCCTAAACTATTATTCCCACAAATACTAATGATGAATTCCTCCCACTGATACCAATGATAGGGCACTATTCCTCCCACAGATACCAATGATGGGGCACTATTCCTCCCACTGATACCAATGATGGGACACTATTCCTCCCACTGATACCAATGATGGGGCACTATTCCTCCCACTGATACCAATGATGGGGCACTATTCCTCCCACTGATACCAATGATGGGGCACTATTCCTCCTCCTACTGACTGCAATTTTCTGACCAACAAACCTGGGGCATTTTTTGCTCCCACTGCCACAGTCCAGCCCCCTGTAGAGACTGAAGGACAATAAACTGGCCTTTGTTTAGAACGTTTGGAGACCCTTCTTCTAGAGAGAAAAACAGACAATATTTTCCGAATCACATGCGATGTCGGTGTGGTGCAAATTCAGCCATACAAACTGTATGGCTAAAATCGCATTCACACCAAAATTGTGCAGGACCCTTTTTTTGGTCCGCCATCCCATGGGTGGAATCGGATTGCACGGGTGTTCACATCTATGCGATACGATTCCTGCACCATTTCACAGTTCGCACTGCGATCTGCAAACCGATCTGGGGGTGTCATTAACTTTGCATTGACACCCCCCAGCGGTTCACAGATGTCAGTGTGAACTGGCGGCGAGTGACATGCGATGCGGGAACCCACATCGGTTCCCGCATGGCATATGTGTGAACCGGGACTAAAGTATTACCAAATTTCTTAGCATACATGCACTTTACATGAAAAAATATATTTAATGTTATATCCACTTTAATATTTATTTGCACTTTTCCATCTGGTGGAATCGAGCTGCACCCAATGATGTTTACAACAGAGAATGACACAAATTTTATTTTCACAAAGTCTGCTACTTCATTGTTTTTAGATCTTTCTGTCGGATGTTACTATGGGATACTGAAGTATAATTACAAGCATTTTATAAGTGTCAAAGGCTTTTATTGACAATGACATGAAGTTTTATTAAAAGAGTCAATATTTGCAGTGTTGACCCTTCTTTTTCAAGAGCTCTG
Source organism: Lithobates septentrionalis (assembly GCA_037952835.1). Lineage (NCBI taxonomy): Eukaryota > Metazoa > Chordata > Amphibia > Anura > Ranidae > Lithobates > Lithobates septentrionalis. The sequence goes on from JBBDGP010002979.1 coordinate 353,482, forward strand.
CAATTCACCCCGGCATGGTGTCCATCAACTTCTGGGCCATATCCTGACTGATGGCTGCCCCCCATTCTTGCATATTCAATTCTTTGAGTTTGTCAGAATTTGTGGGTTTTTTTTTTTTTTTGTCCACCCGCCTCTTGAGGATTGACCACAAGTTCTCAATGGGATTAAGGTCTGGGGAGTTTCCTGGCCATGGACCCAAATTTCGATGTTTTGTTCCCCAAGCCACTCAGTTATCCCCTTTGCCTTATGGCAAGGTGCTCCGTCATGCTGGAAAAAGTCATTGTTCCTCACCAAACTGTTCTTGGATGGTTGGGAGAAGTTGCTCTTGGAGGATGTTTTTATACCATTCTTTATTCATGGCGGTGCTCTTAGGCAAAATTGTGAGTGAGCCCCCCCACTGCCTTGGCTGAGAAGCAACCCCACACATGATGGGTCTCAGGATGCTTTACTGTTGGCATGACACAGGACTGATGGTAGCGCTCACCTTTTCTTCTCCGGACAAGGTTTATTCTGGTTCCCCCAAACAATCGGACAGGGGATTCTTTAGAGAAAATGACTTTCCCCCAGTCCTCAGCAGTCCAGTCCTTGTACCTTTTGCAGAATATCAGTCTGTCCCTGATGTTTTTCCTGGAGAGAAGTGGCTTCTTTGCTGCCCTTCTTAACACCAGGCCATCCTCCAAAAGTCTTCTCCTCACTGTGCGTGCCGATGTCCTCATACCTGCCTGCTGTCATTCCTGAGCAAGCTCTGCACTGGTGGTGCCCCCATCCCCTCCTCTCGCCCTCTGCACTGGTGGTGCCCCAACCCCTCCTCTCCCCCTCTTCACTGGTGGTGCCCCCATCCCCTCCTCTCGCCCTCTGCACTGGTGGTGCCCCAACCCCTCCTCTCCCCCTCTGCACTGGTGGTGCCCCCATCCCCTCCTCCCCCTCTGCACTGGTGGTGCCCCCATCCCCTCCTCTCGCCCTCTGCACTGGTGGTGCCCCAACCCCTCCTCTCCCCCTCTTCACTGGTGGTGCCCCCATCCCCTCCTCTCCCCCTCTGCACTGGTGGTGCCCCGATCCCGCAGCTGAATCAACTGTAGGAGATGGCCCTGGCACTTTCTGAACTTTCCTGGACATCCTGAAGCCTTCTTCACAAATGCAATGGAAATGTTTTTTTATGGGACTAGGTTCATTTTCATGGCAAAGAGGGACTTTCCAATTAATTGCATCTTCATAACATTCTGGAGTATATGCAAATTGCCATCATAAAAACTGAGGCAGCTGACTTTGTGAAAATTAATATTTATAGGTAATTCTCCAAACTTTTGGCCACGGCTGTACATTAAGACATAAAGGGCCTTCTGCTGATCTTATAGGAAGTAATTACTTTGTCCACTTGTACAATACCGAAAAAGTATATGGGACTGCATGTGACTAGGGCCATGTCCTGATACAATGTGGAGAAGGGGGAAGTCACTATACTAGTAGAAGGAGCAGAGTCCACCAATATCGCAGTACAGGAATGTGAAGCCCAGGTCCCAATGGAGCTGAGATTCTGTGGTGTCAACCACACCTACATTTACAACCATCCAAAATGGTCTTTTTTTTTTTCTGTTACTCATTTCCTAATAAGATAAATAGTTTCTTTTTCCACTTGTAGAACATTTTGTTTCCAGTGCTGTTTTAGTCATTAACTTTTCATCACTCAAATGGTTTTGGGGGTGATTTTCCCGAAAAAAATAAAAGTTTGGCTGCCGAGCTGCAACTCCGAAGTGTACAAGATTATGACTTGACTCTGAAATAGATGATAACGCCAAAGTCATAATGTCCCCATTGAAAAATGGTTTAAATGTCTTCCTTCAATATCTGACCTAAACCAGACTTGAACCCGGGACTCCAGAGACATGAGAATAACAGTTTATCCAGTTGTGCAAGCTGCGCTGCTTCTGCTCCAGGACTTTATCTGAGCATGCAATGGAATTGGCCACTGTTTCTCCTTTGGGGCAATGAGGGTACATTGCTACATGTTTAAGATACTTGGAGATCTCTGTTATTTCTCAGACTGCTCTGATGAAATGAAATGTGGCAGGTCAGGTGGCTTCGTGTCCAGAACATGATACGGTTACTGAGGTTCCTCAGGTGCTCATCTATGTAAAATATTCAAAATGTTCATTACTTCCTCATTGTCTTTATTGTAAAATTTAAGAATAAAAATTCCCTTTGATATAACAAATTTTGAGTATTATTATATCTCTTGATATTGGCACTATGGAAACATGACCAACCTTGTGACCTCTTGGATACTTGTAGGCAGGTGCAGTCTACTTTTTCCACTGTAGGTGACTTTCGTCCACAGGAAGTCAAGAGGAACATGGTTCCTCTATGGTTTCCTGGGTCCCTGGAGAAGCTACCCAATTGGATGCTGCTGTCCCATGTGACTCTAGCAGCCATCTTGGGTCAGGCAGAGCCTATTCAAGGCCCTGGCTCCCAAGCTTGATGCGCACTAGTGAGTGAGTGGAGTAGGGTCAGGTACCTCGTTTGTCAGGGACAGTATTAGCGGCAGGGAAAGGTTCTAGACAAGGAGGTAAAGCATAGGGTTTGCAACTTCTCTGGACATCTTCCAACTTGGGCACGAGACAGCCAGGCCACATCCTGCTCCTCCTAAAAGGTGCTGTCAGTTTGGCTGAATCCTGCTCTTTACACACTGTTGGAATCCATGAGTGTTCCCAGTTGGGCTGTCTCCCCACTGGGTTTATTGTGAACCGTCCATTGCACATGACTTTTTCTGTTATTTTGTCCTATTTGTTGTTTGCCTCACAATAAAAAAAAAAAAAAAACATCTTCAAAGTTGTGGGCATGCTCTGTAAATTAAATGATGCAAATCCTCAAACAATGCATGTTAATTCCAGGTTGTGAGGCAACAAAACATGAAAAATGCCAAGGGGGGTGAATATTTTTCCAAGGCACTGTATTAGAATGACGAGGCAATAAGTGACCTATTTTAGGCCCCCGATAAAGACTGTCAAATCTTAACGGCACTATGAATTTCCAATTTTATTTGATGCTCTTAAAGTGGTAGCAAAGTAGTGTCTGACATATAATAAAGCTTACCTGTAGCTAAAATGTGCACCGTGTAGGAGATATTTCATGGAACAGCAGCCGGTGACGTCACTGGCACATGCGCTCTGAAGGAACGGCTTACCAGGTCTGTGCGCATGCCCGGGAGTGACGTCATCGCTGCTCCGCCAGTCAGCTGGCCAGAGCCCATGAACCTGGAAGGAAGAGCGGGTGAAGATGGAAGCCCTGTTAGTGGTTTTAAGGTATGTTTCTCATAATGTGCTAGTAATCCAGACTGAAGGGGATCAAGAAGGTTATTCTCAATGAGGTGGTAGCTCAGTCGATTGTAGACTAAACGTACAAGGAGTTTGGAGGCAAATGGGAGTAAGGAGATGGGTCTTAGGTTGTTAAGATTGGTGGGGTCTAGTGAGGCCTTTTTTGGTATGGGAGTGACTAGCGCATGTTTTAGAGGGTTGGGGAAGATGCCAGAAGAGAGGGAGAGGGAGGGAGGGAGTACTATTCAGCTCCACTCTGGAAATGTTGAACACAGATCATAATAGGAGTGCTGACTGCCAAAAAGAGCACTTTTCGAAGCTTGTTGGAAACCTGTTGAAGCCTGCTATCAGCTTGTTTAAAGTGGCATTTAAGACCTCCCAACAGGATCTTTCTTCAACATTTGCCAAACTAGAGCTGAATGTTACTGTAAAATCTTCAACAAAGCTAGCTGAAAGCTCTGCAAAAGCTTTGTCCAAGCTTGCTATTCAGTATTCACACCGCTCTTATACAAGCGGAATACCGTGTGAAATTGACCTTAATCATCTGCTGAGTTCTCTTTTTGTCACAAACAGGTGAGGTTAAGAGGACGAGATGAAGGTCCACCTACACTATACCTTCATTACATATCAGCTCCCTTGAAAGAAGATGGACTCCATTGTATATCCATCAGAGCCAAGCCCCACTTCTATTGGTCCAGCTAAATCACACACACATCAGACACCTACACATTCTATAGAAGAGGTTGGGTAATTAGAGGGCCACACCAATGGTTTTGGAATCTAAATGTTTTATTACATCATTACATTTATTGCATCATTACATCATTGTATTTATTACATCAATAAATATCCACAGTTAAATTCCAACACATTTTGTGGCCCATCCTGTACCCCTTCATCAAGACTCATATAGCCGGGGGAGATGTGACGGTGGACTTCAAATTAGTGGATTCAGAGTTAAAAATGCTCCATCATCTGGTTGTTGCAGTCCACTTTATCAACCAGCTGCTAAAGCCCCCTCTTTAACAGGAGACTATGAATCCACTAATCCCCTAAAGCAGGGGTGTCAAACTCAATTTAATCGTGGGCCACATCAGCAATGGGGTTGCCCCCAAAGGTCCAGTTGTATCTCGGGTGTGCTACATACAGATTGCAGAGTTTAGGGGTGCGCTACGTACAGATTGCAGGGTTCAGGAGAGCATTACGTACAGAGTGGAGATTTCAGAGGTGCGCTATGTACAGAATGCAGAGTTCAGAGGTGTGCCCTATGTACAGAGTGAAAAGTTCAGGAGTGTGCTACATACAAAGTGCAAAAGCATGTTACGTACAGAGTACAGAGTTCAGGAGTGTGCTATGTACAGAGTGCAGCGTTCAGGGGTGTGCTACGTACAGAGTGAAGCGTTCAGGGGTGTGCTATGTACAGAGTGCAGAGTTCAGGAGCACGTTACGTACAGAGTACAGAGTTCAGGGTTGTTCTATATACAGAGTGCAGGGTTTAGGGGTGTGCTATGTACAGAGTGCAGTGTTCAGGGGTGTGCTATGTACAGAGCGCAGAGTTCAGAGGTGTGATATGTACAGAGTGCAGAGTTTAGGGGTGTTCTATGTACAGAGGGCAGAGTTCAGGGGTGTGCTATGTACCAAGTGCAAAGTTCAGGGATGCCCTATGCAAAGAAGGCAGAGTTCAGGAGTGTGCTATGTACAGAGTTCCGAGTTCAGGGGTGTGCTATATCCAGAATGCAGGGATTAGGGGGGCGCAATGTACAGAGTGCAGAGTTCAGGGGTGTGCTATGTACAGAGTGCAGAGTTTAGGGGTGTGCTATGTACAGAGTGCAGAGTTCAGGGGTGTGCTATGTACAGAGTGCAGAGTTCAGGGGTGTGCTATGTACAGAGTGCAGAGTTCAGGGGTGTGCTATATACAGAGTGTAGGGATTAGGGGGGGCAATGTACAGATTGCAGAGTTCAGGGGTGTGCTATGTACCGAGTGCAAAGTTCAGGGGTGTCCTATGCAAAGAAGGCAGAGTTCAGGGGTGTGCTGTGCACAGAGTGCAGGGATTAGGGGTGTGCTATGTACAGAATACAGAGTTCAGGGATGTGCTATGTACAGTGTGCAGGGATCAGGGGCGTGCTGTGCAAAGAGTGCAGAGTTTAGGAGTGTGCTATACACAGTGTGCAACCCCCCCTCCCCCCGAAGCATCCTCGCATCTCTCTCCTGCCTTGCCGGGCTCTAAGACCTTCCTGTGTATCCAGCTCTGCCTTGCCTTGCAGGGAGATCGTTCTCTCACTCAGGTTCTGGAGATCTGCCCCCACCATGAGTAGGTTTAGGGATCTGTTAGTTCCAGGAGCCTCTGAAAGCAAAGCTGTCCCTTGTAAACACAGAAGGCTTTTGTGACAGCGGGGAGCGGGAGCAAAGGGTGAGAGCCAGAGGTGGCAGAATGGAGTCCTGCCTCTTTCCGGGTGCAAAACTTGCGGCGAGGGCCACATGACAAGGCCTGGCGGGGGCCGGATTTGCCTTGTGTTTGACATATGTGCTCTTGAGTCTACCACGTCATCCCACCCAGTCAATTGAGTCCTGATGAAAGGGGACGTGTCCTGAAATACGTTGACTTGTTTCCTTGGATTTTTCTGAGATTTTTTTTTTAGAACTAACAAACCAAGTCCATGCGCTCTACATCATAGATTTCACTCAATGCTGCAAAACCAAATTGTGTTTGGTTCCAGCCCTTCACTTTCCGGTAAAGTCATTATATGGCCATTTCTATGTCTCTGTATTTTTATCTTGTGTTTTACACACATCTGGATCTGACAAATTCAAAAATAAAAAAATCAGGCGGTCACGCGTCTTCCTTGTGGGTTTATCTAATATTAATGCGGCAACCATGTTCAGATTGTTATACTGCTGTGGTCTGTTCTTCTGCCTCATAGCTATGATTGTTTCTAACCACAGATGTGTTGATGGTGTGATGAATAACTCCGATACCGAATCACCGGGCACCGAGTCCAATGCTTTGTGGGAACTGGTGGAAAAGTACAAATTAGTGGAAACAAATACATTCATCCATGACCTCGATCGTTTTATCAGGCAAGGATTAGAGTGAATTAATTAATTAGAGTCTTTTTCAAGCTGGAGATTGAGAACATTGACCTTTAATGACTACAAAGAGTATGACTGAACCACAAACAAGTCCAACCAACTCCAATTCATGAGCCAAAAAAACGTGATTAAAAAATAGATTTTTTTACCATTTGCATTTTAGTGGTCAGAGACTTTTTTGATACACTATGATGAATCTATAATCTATAACAGTAGTGTCCAAACTGTGGCCCTGGGGCTGAATGTAGCCCTTTGCTTAACTTTATCCGGCCCCTGAGGCATTATTTCTGCCACTGACACCATCAATGGGGCACTATTCCTCCCACTGATACCAATGATGAGGCACTATTCCTCCCACTGATACCAATGACGGGACACTATTTCTCCCACTGATACCAATGACGGGACACTATTCCTCCCACTGATACCAATGACGGGACACTATTCCTCCAACTGATACCAATGATGGGGCACTATTCCTCTCACTGGTACCAATGATGGGACACTATTCCTCCCACTGATACCAATGATGGGGCACTATTCCTCTCACTGGTACCAATGATGGGACACTATTCTTCCCACTGATACCAATGATGGGACACTATTCCTTCCACTGATACCAATGATGGGACACTATTCCTCCCACTGATACCAATGATGGGGCACTATTCCCCCCACTGATACCAATGATGGGGCACTATTCCTCCCACTAATACCAATGATGGGGCACTATTCCTCCCACTAATACCAATGATGAGGCACTATTCCTCCCACTGATACCAATGATGGGGCACTATTCCTCTCACTGATACCAATGATGGGACACTATTCCTCCCACTGACACCAATGATGGGACACTTTTCCCCCCACTGATACCAATGATGGGACACTATTCCTCTAACTGATACCACCGATGGGGCACTATTGCTCCCACTGACACCAATGATGGGGCACTATTCCTCCCACTGACACCAATGATGGGGCACTATTCCTCCCACTGATACCAATGATGGAACACTATTCCTCCCACTGATACCAACTATTTCTTCCCCTAATACAAAAGATAGGGCATTGTTCACTCCAACTGGTTACAGTCCATCACCCCTAAAGTTTGAAGGACAGTAAACTGCAAGGTCTTCACAAGGAAACTAATGGCTATCTCCTATAATGGATAACAATTTCGGACCAAAGTGCAACGTCTTACTAAAAAAATCAAAAGTTTTACTATGTTAGTCATCAATCAGAGCAGAAAGCTTGAAATCCAAGTGATACACTTTATTGGATAACTTAAGTTTTTTGAGATCCAAGTTTTAGAAATACATTAGCCTTTGTCCGCCAATAAACCTAAAATGTTTTAAAACAAGAAAACATTTTTTAAGTCCGCCGATAAAGGTTATCACTTGAATTCCAATCTTTCTGCTTCCTAGAAATATGAAATATAAAACTCTGGATAGGAACATTTAGTTAGAAGTAAATTGCGTTACATAGCGATTAATTTACTTTTGTTCCTTTCTTTAAGATCAGCATTTGTTTTAAATAAGGCGGTTCATTTTAGATGACTCCATCACTTTCAATTCAGACTTGGAAATTTTAAAGTATATACAACAAATACAAAAACAAACAAAAAATAAATTGTGATTGTATTCTACATATTCATGATTTGGCTTTTATTGATTGTCTTCATATATTTCAATATATGCTTCTAATAATAATAATAATATTTATTATTATTATTTATGAGTAAGTGGAGTGGCCAATTCATTTGGAAATTAAATTGATTTTGCCATAAAATTTTCTGATTTCACAGTAGACAAAATTTCAGTTTCACTCATTCAGCAGTTTATGAGAAATTTGCTGCACAATTTTTTTCCCCTTTATTCAGTGATAGTGTGTAATTATTTTTCTTTTGGGGGGGGGGGGGGGGCAATTTAGGTGACTTTGTTTTTTTTTATTTTTACTTTTTTGAATGTGTACCTTTTTTTTTAAACTGTGTTTGTATTTATTTATTTATGTACTGATGCTTTTATATTTTATTTTTTTTTACTTTCCTCTGTCATTTTTTTTTTTTACTTTCCTCTGTCATTTTTATTTGTATTTTTTTTAAAAAAAGTCAACTAATGATGCTAATGAAGGGACCTTTTTGTCAGAATATCGGGTCCAGGATAGAGAAAAAAAAAAACTTATGTAACTATCGAGAGCCATTTTAAGCACATGCCTCCTTAAAACCACTACAAAACTATCCTAATTTCACCTAAATGCATGTTACCATAATGACAAAACTCATCGAAATCTCAATTTTTCTTACCAAAATTTGTAGGAAACAAAAACTTTAGTTTCACTTATTCTGAATAATATAATTTCACTTACAGAAATAATACCATTTCATAAAAATAGTACCACCCCATAAAAAAAGTAAAATATTAAGCCTAATGAAGGGATTTTTTGTCAGAATAACAGGTCCGGGATCTTTGAAAAAAGCATCTGTATCTAGCCATGGTAAAGCCCATACCCTTTTAAAACCACAAAAATACCACCTTCATTTCACCTAAATGCATGGTACCATAATGGCAAGATTTCACCGAAATCTGCGTTTTTTTTTTTTTTTACCCACATTTTTAGGAACTGAAAACTTTTAGTTTCACTTATTCTGAATAGTAACATTCCAAAAGAATGCTTAAAGACATTACAAAAATTCTCCAAATTTTTTTTAACCAAAATTTTAGGAAATGAAAATTTTCAGTTTCACTTATTCTGAATAATAACATTCTATTTACCACAATAGTACTATCCCATTTAAATAAATAAATAATAATATTGAGGCCAATGAAGGGCCTTTTCTGGCAGAATATTCCATTTACTGCAATAGTACCATCCCATTAAAAAAAGAAAAACAATGAGGCCAGTGAAGGGCCTTTTCTAGTGTAATAACAGGTCCAGGATTTTTGAAAAAAAAATCTTCTGTAACTATCAACAGCCATACTAAAGTCCTATGTCCCTTTAAATAGTTTAGGAAATTCCCAAATAGATGTGTACCCAAAACAGGGTGACACTGTAGGTACACATGTAGCAGTGTGCCAACGTCCCGGTAATAGACACATGAAACCTAAAAAGCTATAGGATGGACTTTAAGGGCACACAGGTAGGCTGTCTATAAAAGGTAAAATTGTTTTATTTAGATACAACTTTCTTACAATAAGAACAATAAATGCATAGAGATACACATAACAGGAAATATTTCCATAAAATTGGTATTTTATACCCCGCACATGACCTAAGCCACTGCGTCTGCTGACCAGCTAGTGGGAGATGCACCGTACATATGTAGCCCGGTTTTTCAAGGCTTGAGGCATCTACCTCCTTCTATCATTACTTACGAATAGCCACCATAGACTTTATTTACTTTGAACCCCAACATTGGGGTACGGGCTAGTAATGGTGCCTTTACAGTGCTATCCCTACATTCTTGGTCTCCTAATATAATCAGATACTTTTGCCTACCAGCATAGAGACTATATTTTTTACTTCGCGTCTGACCACTACACAAACCTTCTATGCCCCCTGAAGAAGCGTATCCATACGCGCAACATGTCAAGCCATCAAGAATACACATACCTGGACTCACAACCTGACCCACAAACCTGCTCTTTTTCATCCCTATTTGTAACACCGTTTTGGGAATTCGATCTCCGCTCGTTCTTGGATGTACTATTCTATCTATGTACTGCATGAAGTGGTGTCTTTGGTCATGTGTGGGGTATAAAATACCAATTTTATGGAAATATTTCCTGTTATGTGTATCTATATGCATTTATTGTTCTTATTTTATGAAAGTTGTATCTAAATAAAACAATTTTGCCTTTTATAGACAGCCTACCTGTGTGTCCTTAAAAACCTATAGCTTTTTTGGTTTCATATGTCCCTTTAAAACCATAAAAAACACCATAATTATACCATTTGCATGTTACCATAATGGCAAGATTTCACCGAAATCTCAAATTTTTTTACCAAAATTTTGGGAAACCTGCATCCAATTCACAATAGTGTGAACCCAGCCTTAAAGACATTACAAAAATTCTCCCCAATTTTTTTTAACCAATTTTCAGTTTCACTTATTCTGAATAATAACATTCCATGTACCGCAATAGTACCACCCCATTAAAATAGTACCATCCCATTAAAATAGTACCATCCCATTAAAATAGCACCATCCGATTAAAATAGTACCATCCCGTTGAAAAAATAAAAATAATGAGGCTAATGAAGGGCCTTTTCTGGCAGAATAACAGGTCCGGGATTTTTGAAAAAATCTTCTGTAACTATCAATAACTATCAATAGCCATAATAAAGCCCATGTCCTATTAAACCATTAAAAAAAAACAAAAAAACAACACCCTAATTATAGCTAAATGCATGTTACCATAATGGCAATATTTCACCGAAATCTCAATTGTTTTACTCGAATTTTTAGGAATGGAGAACTTCCAGTTTCACTTATTCTGAATAATAACATTCCATAAATGGACTTTAAGACATTCCAAAAACTCTCCCAAAATTTTAACCAAAGTTTAAGGAAATAAAAATTTTCAGTTTCACTTATTGCAATAATAACATTCTTCAAGAACACTTGAAGAAATAAGACATGAGCCACACAGTCACAAGAGCCATGGTAAAGCCCATACCCTTTAAAATCACAAAAATACCACCTTCATTTCACCTAAATGAATGTAACCATAATGGCAAGATTTCACCTAAATCTCAATTTTTTTTACCAAAATTTTTAGGAACTGAAAACTTTCAGTTTCACTTATTCTGAAAAAATAACATTACATAAAACACACTTTAAGACATTACAAAAATTCTCTCAACATTAATACTTAGAATTACAAAAGTTCTCCCAAATTTTAACCAAATTTTAAGGAAATAAAAATTTTCAGTTTCACTTATTGCAATAATAACATTCTTCAAGAACACCTGAAGAAATAAGACATGAGCCACACAGTCACAAGAGCCATGGTAAAGCCCATGCCCTTTAAAACCACAAAAATACCACCTTCATTTCACCTAAATGCATATTGCCATAGTGGCAAAATTTTAACAGAAATCTCCATATTTTTACCAACAATTTTAAGAACTGAAAACTTTCAGTTTCATTTATTCCGAATATTACCATTCCATAAGAATACTTAAAGACATGACAAAAATTCTCTGAAATTTTGTAACCAAATTTTTTGGAAATGAACATTTTCAGTTTCACTTATTCAGAATAATAACATTCTATTTACTGCAATAGTACCATCCCATTAAAATAATAATAATAATAATGAGGCCAATGAAAGGCCTTTTCTTGCAGAGTAATGCCCCGTACACACGGTCGGACATTGATCGGACATTCCGACAACAAAATCCTAGGATTTTTTCCGACGGATGTTGGCTCAAACTTGTCTTGCATACACACGGTCACACAAAGTTGTCGGAAAATCCGATCGTTCTAAACGCGGTGATGTAAAACACGTACATCGGGACTATAAACGGGGCAGTGGCCAATAGCTTTCATCTCTTTATTTATTCTGAGCATGTGTGGCACTTTGTCCGTCGGATTTGTGTACACACGATCGGAATTTCCGACAACGGATTTTGTTGTCGGAAAATTTTATATCCTGCTCTCAAACTTTGTGTGTCGGAAAATCCGATGGAAAATGTCCGATGGAGCCCACACACGGTCGGAATTTCCGACAACACGCTCCAATCGGACATTTTCCATCGGAAAATCCGACCGTGTGTACGGGGCATAACAGGTCCTGGATTTTCGGAAAAAAAAAATCTTCTGTAACTATCAAGAGCCATAATAAAGCCCTTGTCCCCTTAAAACCATTAAAAAAAAAACATTAAAAAACACCTTAATTATACCAAAATGCATGTTACCATAATGGCAATATTTTACCAAAATCTCATTTTTTTAACCCATTTTTTAGTCCATTTGCTGCAATAGTACATCCCATCCCATTGAAATTTTGGCCTCATTTTTTTTTTTTTTTTTAATGGATGGGGCAAAAAAAAAAAATAGGTTTTATTCATTTTCCCCTCAATATTTTGATAAAGGGATAATGAAATGATGATAAATAATGATAAAATAAAATGAATGTATATTTATTACTCTCATTATGGTAAGGAGAATCTGTGTTTCCATTCACATTTTCGTTGGATACTTAATCTGTTTGTCCAAGTGGAACAGAACCGCTTTGCAAAAAAAAAAAAAAAAAAAAAAGAAAAGGGTCAAGTGAATAATACCCTATAGAAATTCAGAATGCCTGCACGTATCCACTAATCTAGCAACACATACTCCTTAGTAAAATGCAAATAGAAAGATTAATGGCTTCACTTTGACATCCAAGAGCCTTTTGGATGCTTTTAGTAGAAAAACACTTTATAAATCATTTTTAGAGCAAAGGTATTTTGCGAGTACTATTTAATCACATAAATTACAATAGAATACTGACAATATTTCATGTAATTTAATGTGCTTTAAATAGCTATTAGTAGGCCGGTAAATCTTGAGGTACTTTACCAATTCAGTTTGCCCAAAACTTGCCGTATTGTTGTATGATTTTAGGCCATAAAGACTTTTTCACCTTCTGTTTTTTTTTTTTTTTCAATGCCCTGATTTATATGATAAGTGAGAGAATTTATTAAATGAAAACCACTCCTATTTAAATAAAAGACACTGTAATTCAGCGGATGTCATTCTGGTACATATTTAATAAGAGCTATCAATTATTTTTATAAAGTGTTGACAACTGACACAGCTCTGCATAAGAACACTCGAGCTTTAGCCTGAAGAGCTAACAGTCAAGCAAAAAACGGAGCCTGAGAGCTTAAATGTTTTTAATTTTCATTATAAAAAATAATTATCAGTGCAAAGAAAGTCTTTGTGTGTGTGTTGGGGTGTTGGGGTGTTGGGGGGGTAAAGCAAATCTAAACCATAATTGAATGACATATACACCGATCAGCCATACCTTTATGACCACACTTCTAATTTAGAGTAGGTCCCCCTTTGCCACCAAAACAGCCCTGACCCACTGAGGCATGGACTTCCCTACACCTTTAAAGGTACACTGTGGTATCCGGCACCAAGCAGTCAGTAGCAGATCCTTTAAGTCCTGTAAGATGCGAGGTGGGGCCTCCATGGATTGGACTTGCTTCTCCAGCCCATCCCGAAGATGCTCGTTTGGATTGAGATCTGGAGAATCTGAAGGCTGAATGTCAACACTTCAAACTCGTGTTCCTCCAACCATCCTTGAACCCTCTTTGTAGTGTGGCATTATCCTGCTGAAAGAGGGCACTGCCACCAGGGAATACAGTTTCCATGAAGGGGTGGACTTGGTCACCAGCAATGTTTAGGTTTGGTGGTACGTGTCAAGTAACCACCACATAAATGGCAGGAGCCAAGGTTTCCAAGCAGAACATTGCCTCCTCCGGCTTGTCTTCTTCCCATACTGCATCCTGGTGCCATCTCTTCGCCAGATAAAGCAAATCTAAACCATAATTGAATGACATATACACTGATCAGCCATACCTTTATGACCACACCTCTAATTTAGTGTAGGTCCCCCTTTTGCCACTAAAACAGCCCTGACCCATTAAGGCATAGACTTCCCTACACCTTTAAAGGTACGCTGTGGTATCCGGCACCAAGCCGTCAGTAGCAGATCATTTAAGTCCTGTAAGATTCGAGGTGGGGCCTCCATGGATTGGACTTGTTTCTCCAGCACATCCCAAAGATGCCTGTTTGGATTGAGATCTGGAGCATCTGAAGGCTGAAAGTCTACACCTCAAACTCGTGTTCCTCCAACCATTCTTGAACCAACTTTGTAGTGTGGCATTATCCTGCTGAAAGAGGGCACTGCCATCGGGGAAGTGAGTGAGTGAGTTTGGGGACGGCCCCTTCCTGTTCCAACATGACTGCGCACCAGTGCACAAAGCAAGGTCCATAAAGACATGGATGAGCGAGTTTGGGGTGGAGGAACTTGACTGGCCTGCACAGGATACTGACCTCAACCGGAAAAGAACACTTTTGGGATGAATTAGGGTGGAGACAGGCCTTCTCGTCCAACATCAGGGCCTGACCTCACAAATGCTCTTCTGGAAGAATGGTCAAACATTCCCATAGACACACTCCTAAACCTTGTGGATGGCCTTCCCAGAAGCGTTGAAGCTGTTATAGCTGCAAAGGGTGGGCAAACTCAATATTGAACCCTACGGACTAAGACTGGGATGTCATTAAAGGTCATGTGCGTGTAAAGGCAGGTGTCCCAATACTTTTGGTAATATAGTGTGTGTGTATATATAATGGTAGTTGTATAATGGCACTATTTCTGCCATTATAATAATGATGGGATATTATTCCTCCCACTGACATCAATGATGGGGCAATATTCATCCCACTGACACCAATGATGGGGCACTATTCCTCCCACTGACACCAATGATGGGGCAATATTCCTCCCACTGACACCAATGATGGGACACTATTCCTCCCACTGACACCAATGATGGGGCACTATTCCTCCCACTGATACCAATGATGGGACACTATTCCTCCCACTGATACCAATGATAGGACACTATTCATTCCACTGATTCCAATGATGGGGCACTATTCCTCCCACTGACACCAATGATGGGGCAATATTCCTCCCACTGACACCAATGATGGGGCACTATTCCTCCCACTGATACCAATGATGGGACACTATTCCTCCCACTGATACCAATGATGGGACACTATTCCTCCCACTGATACCAATGATGGGACACTATCCCTCCCACTGATACCAATGATGGGACACTATTCCTCCCACTGATACCAATGATGGGACACTATTCCTCCCACTGATACCAATGATGGGACACTATCCCTCCCACTGATACCAATGATGGGACACTATTGATCTTTTATTTAAAAGAATCATGCAACCAATTTTATACAAAAGTAAAAAACAAAACGATAGTACAAAACTTCAACAGAAATCCAAGGAATACACATTCATGTTCAGAATATATACAATATATACATAATCCACTACCAAAATTATTTACATAAAGCAGCAGAGAGGGCCTAAGAGGCACAACCCATCACCTATGTACGCAGCCATTTATCAAAAATTAATCCAAAAAATAATCTAGGGTGAAAAGAGACAGACAGCCACACCCGGGAAAGAGACTCCTGGCAGTCAGGGAGGCTTGAAACCCCTCCACGCCTTCAACCAAGCCCCCTGACTCCGCTTGTCTCTCTCAAGTACCCGAATCTTCTCCACCTCATGCAAAATGTCATACACCACCACCTGAACAGGAAGGATTTTACGCCGAATGCAGACCTGACACCGTGCGTTCCAAGTGAAATAACGGACTACTAGGCTAACTAGAAAAAGTGTATCTAAACAAAAAACCCCACCAGTATTGAATGCTCCGTACACCCACTCAGAATAACCCAGCCTGGAGAGGAAAGGGACACCGAGGGCCCGCCCCACCTGTTTGTACACCTCTATGTTAAAAGGGCAATGAAGCAGAAAATGGTCCATAGTCTCCTCCTCACCTGCACACTCCTCCCGAGGACAGCTACGATCCATCCCACTGCGGAATTTCAAATTGCCCCGAACATAGAGCCTCCCATGGAAGCACATCCAGGCCAGATCCCTGAATTTAGGAGGTACTCTGTCCAAATTAATAAGTCTTAACCCTTAACCCTGGGCAATCCCTTAAGGCCAGTGGGTCATGAAAGACTTCGCTCAAGACTCGACTCATAAGGACTTTCCTCGGAACCGATCTGAGATCTTCAGCCGACAATCGCCACTGCCGTAGTAACTTCAGGCACGGAGCGACATAGGCTGGTAGCTGACCACGACGACCCCTGAGATTCTTCACTTGGCCACCTTCTTCCCAAAGTCGTAGAAAAGGCCTAAACCAAGATCTAAATATGCCTGCCCATCCAGGAGGTTCCACTGCAAGCATATTACCAATATTAAACTTGAGAAAAAGCAGTGAAAAGAAAAGAACTGGGTTGACCATACCTAAGCCACCCTCCCTTCTGGATAGATAGGTGACATTCCTCTTGATGGGGTTCAGTCTGTTCCCCCACAACATCTGGAAGAACACACTACTGACCCTAGCATAGAGAGACACTGGCAAGATGCAGACAAAGCTGATATACAAGAAGATCGGAATCAGGTAAGTCTTAATCAGATCAACCCTTTCCCTCATAGATAACTTCCATCTCTTCCAGCTGACCACCTTAGTATTGGCAATTTCCAGTCTGCCTTCCCAGTTTTTGAGGCCATAATCACCGGGTCCAAATTCAATGCCTAGAATCTTAATTCTTTCCTGGGGCACTGGAAAAGTGTCCGGGAGATCAAACCCTCACCTTCCTTTCCCATCCAGAAAACTTCACTCTTTTCCTGATTGATCTTGGAGCCTGATGCTTCAGAATACCGTGAGAGACCACCTCCTCTGCTTCATCCGCCCCAGTGACAATCACGGACACATCGTCCGCATAGGCAACAACCCTCAAAGGCGGCTCACCCGGGAGCCCCACTGGCACCCCACACAACATGCCACTCTCTAGCTTCCTGATGAAGGGGTCGATTGCAAACACATAGAGCAGGGGACTCAGGGGACAACCCTGGCGCACCCCGGAGCCAACCTCAAAGGACTGCCCAACCCAACCATTAACAAGAGGAAAGCTTTCTGCCCCCTTATACAAGACTTTTAACCAATCGACAAAACCACCCGGCAGACCGTACTTACTAAGGAGCAACCACAGGTACTCATGGTTAACACGATCAAAAGCTTTTGCCTGATCCAATGTCAGCAAATACTTTCCCCAGCCTGCAGCCCTGCACCGCACCAAGGCCTCCCGGACAGCTAAAACTGCTGTGAAGGTGCACCTACCCTGGACCGAACAGTGCTGATGGCGAGAAAGCAAAGACTCTGCTACTGACGATAGGCGCCAGAAAATGATCTTTGCCAGTATCTTTCTATCGACATTAAGAAGGCTGATGGGGCGCCAATTCTCAATCATCGAAGGATCTTTACCCTTTGAAAGAAGAATCACAGCTGAGTGCCTCATGGAAGGGGGAAGTACCCCCTCAGCAAGGCAACTGTTAAAAACCTCTACCAAATGTGGGGCCAGAATAGACTTAAAAGCTTTGTAAAACTCAGCCATCAAGCCATCCGGTCCAGGTGACTTTTTGATGGCAAGCTGTTCAATTGCCCTTATCACCTCTTCAACTGTGATCTCCTCTGTCAAATTCATCAATGGGACATCTTCATCATTTAGACCTGGAGTAGAGTCCAAAAAGCTTTCCATCTTGTCACGGTCAAGCTCTTTCCTCCCAAGAAGGTCAGCATAAAAGGACCTCACGACCTCCAGAATCCCTGACCTGGACTTTGTCAAGGAACCTGTACTGTCCTTAAGGCCAACGACCGTTTTAACAGCTACACCTTGTTTGCAGTTCTGGTAAGGGTCAGGCGAGTGGTACTTCCCATAGTCCCTCTCCAGAACCAAAGAGGCATGCCGGTCATATTGACACTTCCTAAGAAGGAGTTTCACTTCGGAGATTGCCCCAGGATCTCCACCTCTCGAGACAAGAATATCCAGCTTCCTCCGTAAACGTTGGTAGGTCATGTATTTATTAAACTGCTTTCTATTGTCTAGGCCCCTGAAGAATCCAGCGATCCTCTTTTTGGTCAGCTCCCACCACTCAGCCTTGCTGCTACAAAAGTCCAGGATGGTCACCTGTGCCTGAAAGAATTCCTCAAAGGATTGTCTAACATGTTCTTCCTTGAGTAGAGTCGAATTCAATCTCCAGATGCCCTTACCCCTCTGAGGGGCGTCTGAAGCATTCAGGACCACAGATAGCATACAGTGATCAGAGAACTCTACTGCCTGCACCACTGGGGGTGAGAAAGCAGAGGTCTCCTTCAAAAAAAACCTATCTATTCTACTCTGACTATTACCTCGATGAAAGGTGAACCCAGTGTCATCTGGGAGGTGCTTAATGTGCACATCCACAAGACCAGCATCCCTAACCATACTATTTAAAAGAACGCTATCATATCCCAGCCTGTCCTTGAAGTCCTTCCTGTCCTTGGGCCTAGTTACTGTATTAAAGTCACCTCCAAAGACCACTTGCCGGGATGTAAAAAGAAATGGCTTGATCCTTGTAAAAAGGCATTTCCTGTCCCACTTTGTGTGCGGCCCATAAATATTAATTAGGCGCAGGTCCTGCCCTCCCACAAGGACATCTAAGACCATACATCTCCCAATCTCCACCTCAATAACCCGCCGGACAGTTACCATGCCGGTTTTAAACAACACCGCCACACCGCCGTAAGGCTCGGCCGCAAGAGACCAGTAAGATGGACCATACCTCCACTCTCTCTTGGCCATATGAATATCTGCCAAGGAGGTGAGCCTAGTCTCTTGCAAAAATAAAATTTCAGCATCTAATTGGCTGAACAAAAAGAAGGCCATAGAACGAGCTCTTACTGACTTAATGCTGGCGACATTTATTGTCACCACTTTTAACGGAGGGGGAACCGCCATTTGGGTTATTGGGTGGATTGCTTCTTAGCTCCCCTCTGCTGCTCATCACCAGAAGCCTCTCTCTTTCTTGAGGCCGCCTCAAACTCCATTTCGGAACCAGAACTTCGCTCCGAAGAAGCTCCAGATGAAGAGATATCCCAATTAGAGGACCTATAACGGTTGGATACAGGCACTGGAGCCTGTTCCGTCCTCACCACCTGCTTCTTCCGCTTCCCAACCTTCCTTCTCTCCTCCAGGTACTGCAGGTCAGCTTCAGAGATGCCCTCATCTCCTGTTTTTTTTCTTTGAAGTCTTTCCACAAGACTTCTTTACAGAGGAAGAAGCAACCTTTTTAGTACCCACTACCACTCCTGGGGGGGGATGCTCCCTTTGAATCAGACTTAGGAGGGGTAGACTCCTGGGGGGTAACTGACTCGGGGGGCACAGACTTGGAAGGTTCTGACACAAGAGGAGGGGATACAGTAGGCTGGGGGGACACAGAGACAGATACAGAAGGAATACTTACAGACACATGAGGGGTGGCCACAGGAACTGGGGAGGGATCCTGAGCAGGACCAGGGGAGTCAGTCACCGCAGTGGAGGATGGTACACCAGGGGCCTCACCCTCCATCCTGTCCAGCCCTGACATGTCATCAATTACCTCCTTCTCCATATTGTGCCCTGACCCCGACACACTTAACATATCAAGGCTGAACAGGAAGAGCTCAAATGCCCCTTTTCTCCACAGCGGTGACACAGCTTCGGCTGACCAGGGTAGAAAATAGTCATCCTATCCCTCCCTATAAAAGCTGAGGAGGGCAGGTGACGGACAACATTCCCATCCCTGGCCAACCTGACTGTTACTGACAAACCCCAAGTCCAGATGTTACGTTCATCAAGTATTTTGCTGGGCTTAGTCAAAACCTCACCATAGTTCCTTAACCAGACCTCTAGGTCCCAAGCAGGAACACTCTCATTGGTGAGTATGATGGTTATCTTTTTCACCGTTGACCTTTGCGAAACCGCAACTGGGACCAGACCTTCCCATTCAGGTCTTGACCTGCACCGAGCCTCATATCTCTCCCAGAACAGGTCAAGACCCTCTGGCCTGGTGAAGCTAATGGTATAATCCCGTGTCCCAGCTACATGTATTAGAGCATACAGGTCATTTGCCCCAAAACCCATCTCCAAAATCAAATCCACCACTGCACGCCGTGCTGGAGGGATTGCACCACCTTCCCATTTCAGAATTACCACATTTCTTCTTGGACCCCCAGCAGAATCCAGAGACCCAAGACCAGATCCCAGGGTGCCCAAAGTGGTAGGCTGCAGGGGAAAACCCGCTTGGGGGCGGAGCCACCAGGAGCAGAGCGTACCACCTGAGCAAATGTGGGTTTATCAGGGCCAAGGCGCCACACTGAAGTTACAGTCTGTACATTACTATTATTATTCACTTAAAATCATACAATACAGCGCTCGCAAATATATGTAATCAATAATCTCAAAAAAAATATTTTTGTGAAAACCAAAAAGAAAAACTTTGTTGCAGCTGCAGAGTGAAAGTACTGTACTTTAGAAATATATAAACCAAGTGAACTGCGCTGGCAACTAAATGTGAACAAAAATTATATAAACAAAAACCACAAAACACCGCAAGTGATAATAGAGTGGTACGTTATAATAAATATGGATGTGTCAGAGAACTGGACCTGCAGCCCGCGCAGCTAAGCCAAAGTGCGCTGGACTGCACTACCAGAGCTCCAAGACCCTCCACATAAATTAAAACAATTGGTGTGTATAAAAAATGACAAATAAAATAGCAGGAGCATGGGAAGATGCACTATCCAAATAGAAAACCTACACTACAATATGTTGATTTGGACAGATGCATCTATCAAACATCAGAAATAGCAGTTTAGCATGCCACTAATATAGATAAATGTATAAATAAATATATAAATAAAATATGGCATATCAATTATGCAAAAATGAAATACTAGGGAGCGATCCACTCTGCAAGTTCCAGATAGCACAAAGAAATCATGAAACGTCAGCTACAATATGTGAGAAACCGAGGCTAATGATAAAAACTCCTTCATAGGGCAAACAATGAACAGGCTTCCAACTTTTTCATCTTTTCCAACAAACAGGGCCAGTGGTGTAGCGATGTAAAAGATTGCTCGTGAAACCCCAGAAGCACACGTTCCACCGAAGGAGAGAAGAGAGGTATATAGCATAAAACCTTAAAATACCAAAGGTCACCTGCGCATAAATGCGCTACTCACGGGACCGGTAAGGAAAGCAGGCATTCAGATATTTTGGTCGGTTCGCCGCTCTTAGGCGTGCGTTCCACCGCCAGGAAGTGATGTCACTGGTAACAAATCAGACGGACGTGGACAGGATGTTGCGTCGACGCGTTTCGCCCCTCCCCCAGGGCGTTATCAAAGACTTAACATAGATGCATCTGTCCAAATCAACATATTGTAGTGTAGGTTTTCTATTTGGATAGTGCATCTTCCCATGCTCCTGCTATTTGTCATTTTTTATACACACCAATTGTTTTAATTTATGTGGAGGGTCTTGGAGCTCTGGTAGTGCAGTCCAGCGCACTTTGGCTTAGCTGCGCGGGCTGCAGGTCCAGTTCTCTGACACATCCATATTTATTATAACGTACCACTCTATTATCACTTGCGGTGTTTTGTGGTTTTTGTTTATATAATTTTTGTTCACATTTAGTTGCCAGCGCAGTTCACTTGGTTTATATATTATTATTCACTGCTTGTACGGAGTTGGTAGGACTGTCCATCACACTTGAACTGGAACCATTGTTCATCACACTGGTGCTGGGATGATTTTTATCAGTCACACAAAACTTCACATTCTCATCAGGAATAGTCACAGTTTCTGCTGCAATACCAGCTGTCTCCTGAAGCTGTGCTGTAGAGTCTTCAGCAGCTGTGGGGCAAACAGCTTTAGACTCAGCTAAAGGGGGGTTCTCTGCTGAATCTTGTAGTTCACCTGCAGGAATGTCATTTTTTAAATGCAAGCTTTGCTGCACTGCAGCATCAGCAGGCACAGCATTGCTACACATAGGACTAGCAGCCTGATTGTCACTGGGCACATTGTCTGTATCAGTCACAGTGTTGAATGGCACAAAAATTGTTTTATTCACAATACGGGACTTGACAGGCTTTACCTTGTCAGGCACATTATCTGTTATGTCCTCTTCATTAAATGCCAGCTGATCCCCCCGCATAGGAGACTCCATTACCTGGATGGCCCTGAGCATGCCTCCTGAGTCCTGGGAAGGCATGGGGCTGCTTACCTCTCCCTGAGGGGGCAGGGGGTCAGAACTGGGGGTCTCCTCCTCCACCTCCATCTTTGTCATCCTCGCAAACCTTTTATCATTACAAAACTTTTCTTTAAATGGCCCATCTCTGCCTTCCATCATGGCCACAATGGTCTCCTGATGTTCCACCCGAACCTTGGCCAGTTGGATCTCCGGATCCATGGATCCACGTCTCTGGCTATGCAAGCCCTCACGCTGCCTTCTCAGGCGCTTCACCTCCGCTCTGAGCTTGTAGAGCTTGTCTCTTTCCCTATTCAGGACCTTAATCCCAGCCACCACTCGCTCCCGGATGGCCCCGGAACCTTCATCTTCACCAGGGGTAGAGAGATCACCAACCATGGGTTGTACAGGGGCAGGTATGTTACCTGATGGCCCAGGAGATGGCTGAGAGCTTCCAGCAGGAGAGGCCCTGCTGGCCTCCATGGCTTCCCCAGAAAGGAGCCAGGAGAGCTGGGATAGATTTCTCCACCACTCCCCTCTCACACAGATCACCTAGAGCAGCTCCAGAGAGACACCTTCCTCCTGACACACCTGTGCTCCAATGATGGGTGGGGCACTATTCCTCCCACTGACACCAATGATGGGACACTATTCCTCCCACTGACACCAATGATGGGGCAATATTCCTCCCACTGACACCAATGATGGGGCAATATTCCTCCCACTGACACCAATGATGGGGCACTATTCCTCCCACTGATACCAATGATGGGACACTATCCCTCCCACTGATACCAATGATGGGACACTATTCCTCCCACTGATACCAATGATGGGACACTATTCTTCCCACTGATACCAATGATGTGGCACTATCCCTCCCACTGATACCAATGATGTGGCACTATTCCTCCCACTGATACCAATGATGGGGCAATATTCCTCCCACTGACACCAATGATGGGGCACTATTCCTCCCACTGACACCAATGATGGGGCACTATTCCTCACACTGACACTAATGATGGGACACTATTCCTCCCACTGATACCAATGATGGGACACTATTCTTCCTCCTACTGACCACAGATGATGTGCAATTTTTTTACTCCCCCTGACCACTAAGCCTGAGACCTGAGACATTTTCTACTCCCACTGGCCACAGTCCGGACCTTCTAAAGTCTAAAGGACAGTAAACTGGCCCATTGTATAGAAAGTTTGGAGACCCCTGTTATAGACCTTCAAGCACTGCGTGGCACCAGTGTAAGAAACCTTCACCAATAAAGGCTGAGTTCATATATACTGAATTAAAAATAAAGAATGTGTTTGGGCACTATAGCATTACTATCTTCAGTTATCCCTGATAAACATAGACTCTTATGCCCCGTACACACGATCGGACTTTCCGACAACAAAACCGTGGATTTCTGTTCGAAGGTTGTTGGCTCCAACTTGTCTTGCATACACACGATCACACAAATGTTGGCCAACAATTACGAACGTAGTGACGTACGACAAGCTGAGAAAAATGAAGCTAAATAGCCAGTGCGGCTCCTTCTGCTTGATTCCGAGCATGCGTGGACTTTTGTGCGACGGACTTGTGTACACACAATCGGACTTTCCGACAACAAAGTTTTGTTGGTGGAAAATTTGAGAACCTGCTAGCCAACATTTGTTGGGGGAAAGTCCGACAACAAATGTTCGATGGAGCGTACACACGGTCGGACTTTCAGCCAACAAGCTCACATCCAACATTTGTTGTTGGAAAATCCGACCGTGTGTATGCGGCATTATTCTCATTTGTACATGTAGAACTGCATTTCAGCACTGCTTGTAGTGACAAGGCCAATGTTGGAGGGGTCATTCGGTGTGATGTCACCTCTTTACTTGGTGGCGATGATAGGAGAATCAATAGAAACATAGAAAAGGGAGAGCAGAAAAATAAACAAGTGGTCCATTGGGTCTGCTCCATCTTTTTTATAAATTATTTTTGTTTTTGTTAACTTTTTATATAGATTGAGTATAGGTGGCCTAAACCTAGCCATGACATAAGAGAATTTCTAAGAATAATTAATGATAAACACATTTATTCTTTATATTGTTTTTTTTCTCTGGTTCAATAACACCAGCAAATCGTTATAGACCTCTCTACACTAGAAAAGACAAGCAAGCCGAGAATGTAAAAAAGATAGCAAAAAAAAAAAAGAACAGTGTCACCGACTTCCAACCATGGATCAGAGAAATATAAAATGAGGACAATATTTTAACCACTTCAGCCCCGGAAGGATTTACCACCCCTTCCTGACCAGAGCATTTTTTGCGATTCGGCACTGCGCTGCTTTAGCTGACAATTGCGCGGTCGTGCGACGCTGTACCCAAACAAAATTTACGTCCTTTTTTCCCACAAATTGAGCTTTCTTTTGGAGGTATTTGATCACCTCTGCAGTTTTTATTTTTTACGTTATAAATAAAAAAAGAGCGACAATTTTGAAAAAAAGAAAGCAATATTTTTGACTTTTTGCTGTAATAAATATCCCCAAAAAATATTTAAAAAAAAATATTTTTTTTCCCCTCAGTTTAGACCGATATGTATTCTTCTACATATTTTTGGTAAAAAAATTCAAAATAAGCGTATATTGATTGGTTTGCGCAAAAGTTATAGCGTCCACAAAATAGGGGATAGATTTATGGCATTTTTGTTATTCATTTTTTTTTTTACTAGTAATGGCAGCGATCTGCGATTTTTATCGGGACTGCGACATTGCGGCAGACAGATCGGACACTTTTGACACTATTTTGGGACCATTATCATTTATACAGCAATCAGTGCTACAAATAGCCACCGATTACTTTATAAATGACACTGGCAGGGAAGGAGTTAAACACTAGGGGGCGATCAAGGGGTTAAGTGTGTCCTAGGGAGTGATTCTAACTGTAGGGGGGGATGGGCTACTACTGACATGACAGAGATCTCTGTCATGTTGCTAGGCAGAACAGGGAAATGCCTTGTTTACCCCGTTCTGCCGCTCAGTGTCACGATCGCGGGCCGCCGGCGAACATCGAGTTTGCGGGACGCGCGCACCCGCAAGGCGACAAATTCAAAGGGACGTACAGGTACGCCCATTTGCCTGTACGAGCCATTCTGCCGACGTATATGTGTGTGCGGCGGTCAGCAAGTGGTTACATTTGAAATACTGTTTATTCTGGGGGAATAGCAACACAACAAAAAACGAGTAATGAATTTCCAACCTTGGGTCCTAAAACTAAGTTTTTAAAAGTTGGAGTCTATTTTATTTTTTTTAAAAGATACCCCTGCCCCTTATTTGTTGGATTCTGCTAAGTGCTTGATTCCAAGGTATTGAGGGCACTTGCCCAACATTGGCCCACTGGAAGCGAGAAGTAGACCATATTATGGAGGTGGAATGCTGGGTTCATAATGTTGAGAACCATCTTGACCGCTTTGGTGATATTTGGTCAGGGGGAATGTATTACTCTAATGAGATCCCAGATGCTTAACTAGCTTCCTACAGGCTTTCGTAATGGTCCTGTCTATGTCCACATTTCAATCGCCAGGGGCACGTGGAAGACTTGTTAGTCGAAACGCGTTGGTCCAGCACCTCCTGCTTCCCACATTGCCATTATATATTTTTATACTTTTTGTGATCACTTTTTATATGGTATTTTACCTTGAAATAAACCTACCTTGGTTGACCTATGGCATGCGGAGCTCCTTTTTCTTTTGTTTCCTCATGCTGAAGCACCGATGATCATCTTTGAAACCACCTTTATTGTCGGACTGGTTTGGCAGCCGTTAAGCCTTGGTTACCCTCGTTTCAACCATCACACAACCCTGTGTGGATTGGAGTTGGCGGCCTGCAGGAGACCATCCAGTGTGGCATCACCATTGGGGATTTAGCATCCCAAAGCCCTATAGACGCACTGCCGTATGATACGTGCGTCCAACTGATCCGGTAAGAGTGCCCATTCTTCCATCTGAATGTCTTCTCCTGTTCATTGGTGCATTTTCCACATTGGTTGAAGACTGAAGAGAGAGTTCCTTAGCCATTGGACACTTTACACTTTACATGTGGACTTTTCTTTCTCCCCTTTTTTATGTTTATTGTTATCACTTTACAACACTTTGGGACTTATTTTTTGATACCTTATAATATTTATTGTTTGCATCCATCTCCGCCTGCGTGATTGGGGTGTTTTGGATGCATACAGGTTTTGTATTTATGTATTTTTTCACTCATATATTAATTCTTAGCGCTACACTTATTGTTTGCACTCTTGATTAGACTTGGCTTGTTTGTGTGTTAGCAGCTTTATTATTATTCACAGTTTATTGGGTTTAGCGCAGTATTTTCACCCCTTTTTCCACACCTGTCATTATAGGACTACAGGGGTCATTAAGGGAAACCCCAATGTGTGACAAGGGACACGGCGTCCAATACTTCTAGAGGTGTCAACCGTGAAGATTCTTCAGTCAGACTCTTAAACATAAAATAGAGGGTGGCAGATAGGTGTGAACCCTCTTCTTCTGCATATTGAGCTTTTTGATATTTTTTTTTTATCATACTAACTAAGGGTCACTTTAATCCTGATATCTTTTACTGCCATTATTGTTCTTAGAAAAGCATACTTTGTACTTGTAACACTTGTTTCGCTTTACTAGAGCACAGTGACGGCTGGTGGTTTTTTGTTTGGGGGGGGGACGGCAAACAACCACACAGCATCGGGGATCGATGGGCACACATCAGCAGGGATCGATGGGCACACAGTGGCGGGGATCGGCGGGTACATCAAACCCCCCTCCCCACGCTGTCTGTCGGTCCACCATCACTTACGTCATCGGCGGCGGGGATCGGCGAGCACATCGGGGATCGGCAGGCACACAGCATCGGGAAACGACGGGCACACATGGGCAGAGATCGGCGGGCACATCGGGGTTCGGCAGGCACATCGGGGATCAGCGGGCACATCGGGGATCGACAAGCAGGCAGTATCGGGGATCGATGGGTACACATTGGCAGGGATCGGCGGGCACACAGTGGCAGGGATCGCCGGGTTCATCAAACCCCTCTCCCCCCGCTGTCCACCAGAACTTACCTCATCGGCGGCGGGGATCGGCGAGCACATCAGGGATCGGCAGGCACACAGCATCGGGAAACGACGGGCACACATGGGCGGGGATCAGCGGGCACATCGGGGTTCGGCAAGCACGCGGTATTAGGGATCGATGGGTACACATCGGCAGGGATCGGTGGGCACACAGTGGCGGGGATCGGCGGTACATCAAACCCCCCTCCCCCCGCTGTCTGCCGGTCTACCGGCACTTACCTCATCGGCGGCGGGGATCGGCGAGCACATCGGGGATCGGCAGGTACACAGCATTGGGAAACGACGGGCACACATGGGCAGGGATCGGCGGGCACATCAGGGAGAGGGATTGGCGGGCACACAGTGGCGGGGATTGGCGGGTACATCAAACCCCCCTCCCCCCACTGTCTGCCGGTCCACCGGCACTTACCTCATCGCCGGAAGGTATTGGCGAGCACATTGGGGATCAGCAGGCACACAGCATCGGGAAGCGATGGACACACAGCAGGAGGGATTGGCAGGCACACAGTGGCGGGGATCAGCGGGTACATCAAACCCCCTAGCTGTCTGCCGGTCCACCGGCACTTACCTCATCGGGGGCAGGGATCGGCAGGCACATCTGGGATCGGCAGGCACACAGCATCGGTGATCGGCAGGCACACAGCATCAGGGATCGACGGGCACACATCGGCAGGGATCGGAGGGCACACAGCGGCGGGGATCGGCGGGTACATCAAACCCCCCCGCTGTCTGCCAGTTGGTCGGCACTTACATCATTGGAGGCGGGGATCGGCGTGCACATCTGGGATTGGCAGGCACACAGCATCGGGGATCGGCAGGCACACAGCATCGAGGATCGACAGGCACACATCAGCAGGGATCAGCGGGCACACAGTGGCGGGGATTGGCGGGTACATCAAACCCCCCGCTGTCTGCCGGTCCACCGGCATTTACCTCATCAGCGGCGGGGATCGGCGATCACATCGGGGATCGGCAGGCACACAGCATCGGAAAACGATGGGCACACATGGGCAGGGATCGGCGGGCACAACGGGGTTCGGCGGGCACATCGGGGATTGGCGGGCACATCAGGGATCGGCAAGCACGCAGTATCTGGGATCGATGGGTACACATCAGCAGGGATCGGCGGGCACACATTGGCGGGGATCGGCGGGTACATCAAACCCCCCTCCCCCCCGCTGTCTGCCGGTCCTTTGGCACTTACCTCATCGGCAGCGGGGATCGGCGAGCACATCGGGGATTGGCAGGCACACAGCATCGGGAAACGACGGGTACACACCGGCAGGGAGCGGTGGGCACACAGCGGCGGGATCGACGGGCACATCAGACAGGGGGGCAGGCTGCGGTGGGCATCTGGCAGCATCTCCTGTGTCCTCTACTCTTCTGAGATCACAGCGGCTTTCGCCGTGCGTCTCCCCCCCTCCTTCTAGGCGTCCAATAGGATCGCCTGACCTTTCAGCCAATCGGGAAATGGGTATCAGACCCACGCTTCCTGATTGGCGGAGAGGCGATTCAGTGTTAGAAAAGCGAATATTCTGTGTGGGTGGGCTCCGAGCAGCAATGCTCTGTGTCCGGAGTCCACCCTATTCTGAAGCCTCCTAGAGCCTATGGCTCAGGTGCTTCAAAAAAATACCCCCGCCGCTGTAATTCATGCGCCCGGGGTCCTAAAAAGGGGCTAAACACATGGAAAGGGGGTGGCCACGGTGACCTTGGATAGATTCATGCTATGGATGAATCTATCCATTAACCATATAGGGGGGTGGCATGATAGAGGGGGCGGCACCCGTGCTTCCTTAATGGACGGGCCGCCCTTTGCATAGATCTAGAAAATAATTAGGAGGTAAAGGGATTCAGGAGGGGATTCTTCTGCACTTCTCCTTATTACACCCAGAGTAAGAAAACAAACAGTTTCAGTGATCTGGGACAAGTCAAGTGAATCATAAAGGGGGGGGTTTAGGGCATTTTCCCATATTTATGTAGCGGTAATTCCCTCAAGGGCTGCTGGTTTGTCCCAGGTTCCTTCCCAACCTACTCTATCCACAGCCAGGCTCACAGTCTCAGTCACTCTTCTGGCTCAGTAAATAGTCTAGGGGTGTCCTTATTTATGCTTTATTATAACTTGAACTTGGATGGATGTCGGGTAACTGGTGGATACTACATTAAAGCTGAGCAGTAACTTGAGGACACTTGTCTCCTTCTCAAAGATTCCTAGAAGATTCCTTGCAGCAGCAAATTACGGGCTGAACTACACAGGAACACCAGAAGAAATGCAGGCCAGTCATGTTCCTCCACCCCAAACTCGCCCATCCATGTCTTTATGGACCTTGCTTTGTGCACTGGTCCAAACCATTTAGTGGAGGGGGAATTATGGTGTGGGGGTTGTTTTTCAGGGTTGGGCTTGGCTCCTTAGTTCCAGTTAAGGGAACTCTGGAGGCGTCAGCATACCAAGACATTTTGGACAATTTCATGCTCCCAACTTTGTGGGAACAGTTTGGGGATGGCCCCTTCCTGTTCCAACATGACTGTGTGCCAGTGCACAAAGCAAGGTCCATAAAGACATGGATCAGTGAGTTTGAGGAACTTGACTGGCCTGCACAAAGTACTGAACTCAACCCGATAGAACACCTTTGGGATGAATTAGAGTGGAGACTGCGAGCCAGACCTTCTCATCCAACATCAGTGCCTGACCTCACAAATGCGCTTCTGGAAGAATGGTCAAACATTCCCATAGACACCCTCCTAAACCTTGTGGACGGCCTTCCCAGAAGAGTTGAAGCTGTTATAGCTGCAAAGGGTGGGCCAACTCAATATTGAACCCTACGGACTAAAGACTGGGATGCCATTAAAGCTCATGTGCGTGTAAAGGCAGGTGTCCCAATACTTTTGGTAATATAGTTATCTCCTGTGCACTCTTCAGACCAGACCCCCAGATAAATCCCTCAATCAGTTCCAGAAAAGTTCAGGAGAACAGGCCCTCCCAGGTCACTTAGCTGGGACCTCGATGAACAAACAGAAATTCAGCTGAACTGTCCAGAAGGGCAGCAGCCCTTCAGGCTGGTATTTCCTCTTCCTGGGCAAGAACCCGTCTGCTCCAGGCTTCAGCTTATTTATGCACTCTCCCAGCCACCTTCTGGGCACCCTCCCCCAGGGGCCTTCTGGGCACCCTCCCCCGGGGGCTGACGCGTTTTGGCCTAAAGCTGAAATGCGTCAGTATTTTGGATGATGTTATTGCTGTAATGCTTAAATAAATATTTTCTATGGAGAAGCTGTCGCGTTGCCGGCCTGTACTTTCTACGGATATTTTTTGTGAGCTTAATTAGCCAGAGCCCCGACTACTCTACACACCAACTATACTATATAGCGGTTGAGCTTGGGTGAGTTTTTCTCTCAACACACAGAGATCGCTGTTCCCGATCACTGGGAACAGCAGATCTCAGTGCTGTCCCCTGTCCGAACGGGGATCCGCCTTGTTTACATGGGTAGATCCCCGGCATGCCTCTCTGTATCGCGATCGCGGGTGGCCGGCAGACATCGAGTCACCCGCGCCCACAGTATCTGTTACACGAGGTGACGTACAGGTACCTCGTTTCACACAATAGAGCCGCCCTGCCGCAGTATATGTGAGGTGGGCGGGCTTAAAGTGGTTAAAGAAGATCACATCCAAAAATGTAGCTAAAAAAAAATAGGGGGTTGATTTACTAAAGGCAAATAGGTTGTGCACTTTGTCTTAGTTGACCTCTACAAGTGCAGTTGCTCCAGAGCTTAGTAAATGAGGTAAGGCTTCACTTTGCAAAGAGCACCCAATCACGTGCAAGGGGAAAAAAAAATAAAAAAATTTTTGCTTGCAATTGATTGGATGATGGAAGTCAGCAGAGCGTCTGCTCATTTACTAAGCTGAGCAATTGCACTTTGCACAGTGCACAGTCTTTTTTGCCTTCAGTAAATCGCCCCCTAGTGTTAACTCCTTCCCTGCCAGTGACATTTATACAGTAATCAGTGCATTTTTATAGCTCTGATCGCTGTATAAATGTCAATGGTTCCCAAGAAAGTGTGAAAAGTGTCTGATCTGTCTGCTGCAATGTCGCAGTCCCGCTAAAAATCGCAGATCGGCGCTATTACTAGTAAAAAAATTTAAAAAGTAAATAAAAATGCCATAAATCTATCCCCTATTTTTTTAGACGCGATAACTTTTGCTCAAACCAATCAATATATACGCTTATTGCGATTTTGTTTACCAAGAATTGATATCGGCCTAAACTGATGAAAAAATTTGTTTTTAATTTTTTTTTTGGGGGGGGGGTGGAATTTATTATAGCAAAAAGTAAAAAATATTGTTTTATTTTTTTTCAAAATTGTTGTTTTTTTTTTTTTATAGCGCAAAAAACAAAAACCGCAGAGGTGATCAAATACCACCAAAGGAAAGCTCTATTTGTGGGGGAAAAAAAAGGACGTCAATTTTGTTTTTGGATATTTATTATAGCCAGGGGTTTTTTTCAGGGGGAACTTGGTGGGACTCAGTTCCACCACCTCTGGCTCTGGCCCTTTGGTGCCTGCTCACCACAATCACTTGTAAACACAGAAGCCTGGTTTCTGTGTTTACAAGTGACAGCTCTGCACTCTGTGTGTAATGCAATCCTGATATTTAATGCCCCTCTAAGACCCTCCTACTGTTTGCGAAATATGACCACACCCACTATTTGATGTGATTTGGAGGGTGTGTGTAGGGGGAGGGGTTTTGGGGATCGTGGTTTAGTTCCAGCACCTATTGTTTGGGAAAAAAAGCCCTGGTTATAGCAAAAAAAAAAATGGGGGGGGGGGGGGATATTTATTATAGCAAAAAGCAAAAAATATATATATTTTTTTTTTCACAATTGTTGTTGTTTTTTTTTTGTTTATAGTGCAAAAAATAAAAACCGCAGAGGTGATCAAATACGATTAAAAAAAGCTCTATTTGTAGGGAAAAAAAGGACGTCAATTTTGTTTTTGGATATTTATTATAGCAAAATACATTTTGGGGGATGTTTATTATAGCAAAAAGTAAAAAATATATATTTTTTTTTTCAAAATTGTTGTTTTCTTTTTTGTTTATAGCGCAAAAAATAAAAACCTCAGAGGAGATCAAATACCACTAAAAGAAAGCTCTATTTGTGAGAAAAAAAGGACGTCAATTTTGTTTTTGGATATTTATTATAGCAAAAAAAATTGGGGGGGGGGGGATATTTATTATAGCAAAAAGTAAAAAATATTGTTTTTTGTTTTTCAAAATTGTTTTTTTTTTTTTGCTTATATTTTTTATGAATCCGGACCTATTTTACGTGCCCTTCCCCTGAAGCATTAAAAAAAAAAAAAAAGGCACACACACATTCTAGTACAGGTCAAAAATATTCCCTGCCAAACTGGATTCAATTAGGAAAGTTCAGGGTTCATGTCCTTGGACAATTTGGCTTTAAAAAGTATTATGCGGTTTATACCATTTCGGGGGGAATCAGACTGAAAACCTGTCCAATTACAAGCTGAAATATAGATCTTTCTGTTGTTCACACCTAACTTAATCTTCTTTTTTTTTTCTTTTTTTTTTTTTTTAGTTCTTGAAAAAAAAAAAAAAAAAAAATTCTTTAAAAAAATCCCCACTCCTTTTTTTTTTTCGGTTTGGTTGATGGGCGTTTAAATGGGACCACTTTACAAATCATAAACAATCATTTCTGTTTTTCTTGATCGGCTATACGGAGCGCGGGGTTATTTTTGACATGTAATTAAAACAAGGCCGTGCACAATTTCTCATACGGCTCCTCCAATGCACTTCATTAAAACAGATTGCCCTGCGCTCCTTTTTTTTTTTTTTTTTCTTGTGCACATATTGCTGAACTCTGCTGAATAGCTTTAAATTATGTGGTGATACCGTGATGTGGCCAAAGCTTTTTCCTACGGACTTGGGAAAAAAATAGACCACCAAATTCATGTCGCGGGGGAGCTGGTCCGAGGGCTTTATTTTTTTTTGTATTTTTTTTCTTTTTAAACTCTATTTTTAAATCAGAACTTTAGAAGTAAAAAGGTAATACATTAATCCATACCAAATGTACCACAGATCTCCGAGGTACGGCTGACGACGCTATTAAGAAACGGTCTACTGTACTTGGCAACAGACCCGTTTATAGCGCCAGCGATACATCATCATAACGCGGGATTAGTGAGTTTATTAGGTAAGCAGTGTTGGGGTTTTCTTTTTTTTTTTTTTTTCGGCGTTGGGCTAAATTCTGGAGAGCCTCACAAGGGAGCAGAGAGGTCAACCTGCGCAGAAAGACCAAGGCCAAACTTCTACTAGATAAAGGTGGTCAATTTTGTTTTGGGTGCAGTGTCGCACGACGGCGCAATTGTCAGTTATGCGACGCAGCGCCGCATCGCAAAAAATGGCCTGGTCATTAAGAGGGCAAATCCTTTCCGGTGCTGAACCACTTCATGTGCCCCTTAATGACCAGGCCATTTTTTGCAATACGGCGCTGCGCCTGCATTGGCTGACAATTGCGCGGTCGCGCGACGCTGTACCCAAACAAAACTGACGTTCCTTTTTCCGCATAAATAGAGCTTTCTTTAGCTAGTATTTGATCACCTCTGCGTTTTTTTTTTTGCACTATAAACAAAAAAAAAAAAAAACGACAATTTTGAAAAAAAAACTATATTTTTTACTTTTTGCCATAATAAATATACCCCAATTTTTTTTTTTGCTATAATAAATATCCAAAAACAAAATTGATGTCCTTTTTTTCCCCACACAAATAGAGCCTTTTTTTTAATGGTATTTGATCACCTCTGCAGTTTCTTATTTTTTGCACTATAAACAACAAAAAAAAACAACAATTTTGAAAAAAATATAAAAAAAAGTTTTACTTTTTGCTATAATAAATACCCCCCTATTTTTTTTTTTTTTTGCTATAATAAATATCCAAAAACAAAATTGACATCCTCCCCCCCCCCCCCCCCCCCACAAATAGAGCATTTTTTTGGTGGTATTTGTTCATCTCCGCGATTTCTATTTTTCGCGCAATAAACAAAAAAACAAAAAAATGACAATTTTGAAAAAAAAACAAAACAATATTTTTTACTTTTTGCTATAATAACTATCTCCCCCTAAATTTTTTTTTGCTATAATAAATATCCAAAAACAAAATTGACTTCCTTTTTTTTGCACATATAGAGCTTTCTTTTGGTGGTATTTGATCACCTCTGCGGTTTTTGTTTTTTTGCGCTATAAACAAAAAAAGAGCGACAATTTTGAAATTAAAAAAATATATATTTTTTACCTTTTGCTATAATAAATATTCCCCCAAATTTTTTTTTAAAACAAATTTCTTCATCAGTTTAGGCCGATATCAATTCTTGGTAAACAAAATCGCAATAAGCGTATATATTGATTGGTTTGCGCAAAAGTTATTGCGTCTACAAAATAGGAGATAGATTTATGGCATTTTTATAATTTTTTTTTTTTTTACTAGTAATGGCGGTGATCTGCGATTTTTAGCGGTCAGCAGCGGTCATACAGAGATCAGAGCTATAAAAATGCACTGATTACTGTATAAATGTCACTGACAGGGAAGGGGTTAACACTAGGGGGCGATCAAGGGGTTGAATGTGTTCCCTGGGAGGTGTGTCTAATTGTGGGGGGGACGGGACTGACTGGGGGAGGAGGCATATCACTGTTCGCAATTACTACGAACAGCAGATCTCTCTCCTCCCCTGTCAGAACGAGGATTGTGATCGTTCTGGCTCTTGTGCCTGCGACCGCGGATGCCTGGCGGTGATCTCACCTGCCGGCAACACGCATGGGGACCCCTGCCGTGCAGTGGGCGTGCGCAGATTCGCGGGATGGAGCCACATTGCCGCCATATATCTATAGGAGCTGGTCGACAAGTGGTTAAGAGAGAACTCTTTGGGGTTGATTTACTAAAGGCAAAAAGACTTGCAGTGCAGTCTGCAAAGTGTAGCTGCTCTAGATCAGTGGTCTCCAAACTGCGGCCCGGGGGCCAGCCTTTGCTGGATTTTATCTGGCCCCTGGGGCACCATTTTATCCACTGATACCAACAATGGAACATAATCCCCCCCTCCTCACTGACACCAATGATGGTGCACAATTTCTCTCAATGACACCAGCAATGGGATCCAATGACATCAATGATGGGGCACAATTCCTCCCACTGACACCATTATTTTTTTTCCCACGGACGTCGGCAGACATGTGCAATTAATTTAGTTCCTAGTTCGTTTTTTAATGAATTTTAACACATTCATTAATTCGCAAACCTTCAAATTAACGAAAACCCGTTTAACGAATTTTACGAA
The DNA here is from genome assembly GCA_037952835.1 of Lithobates septentrionalis. NCBI lineage: Eukaryota > Metazoa > Chordata > Amphibia > Anura > Ranidae > Lithobates > Lithobates septentrionalis. The sequence continues at coordinate 389,211 of JBBDGP010002979.1, forward strand.
GTTTAACGAAGTTCGTAAATTCGAAAATTTGAAAATTCAGAAATTCAATATTCTAAAATCCGACATTTCGGAAATTCGGAAATTCAAAATTTGTAAAACCGCAAATCTGAAATTTTTCGGAAATTCGAAAAATAGAACGAAAATTCAAAAGTAAGAACGAAAATCTGAAAAATCTGAAAACCCGAACATTCAAAAATCTGAACTAATAACTAACTAATAATAACTTAACTATTACTAACTATTAAATTATAGGTATTGGAAATTCCTTTCAAATTTGGCTGTTAGATGCATATGCAACCCGAGATCCTTGTCACACTATCTCTAAATGATCTAAACCTACCCGAGACATATATGCTCCAACTGACTAAACTAACCCACGTGAAGGACACGGGAACTACTTATATATCTCCTAGGGCCCGGGTCGGTCTGGATGGGCCGGGAGCACCCCTCTTTCGCCGTCCCCAGTCACTCCCCCACATAGGCCAACACATCTCTCGACTGAGGTTCGTAGAGACGTGTAAAAGCAAGCTAATAGCTTGCAGTAGAGTTACCCTACCTAACTAAACCCCCCCCCTCCTCTCCCCCCCCCCCCCTTTTTTTTGTTTTTTTTTTTTTTCCCCCTTTTTTTTTTTTTTTTTTCTCTTTCTTTTCTTTCTTTTTCTCTTCCCCCCTCCCCATTTAGTGCTCTGGTTGAGGATGGACAGCCTGAAAGTATTTTCGATAAACGCAAAAGGCCTTAACACACCGGAGAAGCGACGTATTCTTATGAATGAGTTAAGAAGAGCCAAAGCCGACGTGGCCTTCATCCAGGAAACTCATTTTAAAGAGAACAAATTGCCAGTCCTTAAAAATAGATCTTTCCCACTGACCTATCATTCTACTAACAAGACTAAATCTAGAGGGACCTCCATTCTCCTGTCAAGTAAAATACATTGGACCCCTAAGGCCTCTATGGTGGATAGGGAGGGCAGATACACATTTATTAAGGGTCTCGTTGGAGATAAGCTCCTGACGCTGGCGACTATCTATGCTCCAAATGAAAATCAGGACATTTTTATACAACACACCATCTCTAAACTGACCAAATTTTGCGAGGGCCAACTGATACTAGGGGGAGACTTCAACACACCTTTAGCTCCTAACGTAGATACTTCCTCAGGATCGTCTTCCATATCGATTAAAGCCCGTAAACACATTACCAAAAGCCTACATGAACACCAGCTCATCGACGTGTGGCGCCTCCAACACCCGGGTGAAAAGGACTATACGTTCTACTCATCCCCCCACAAAATACACTCAAGAATAGACTTCTTCCTAATTCCCCATAGCCAACTACATGCAGTTAGGGGATCGACCATAGGCCTAAGGACATGGTCAGACCATGCTCCGATAATGTTATCTTATGCATTGTCGGACGTCTCTACACATAGGACTCCTTTCTGGCGCCTCAATGAGAGCCTCCTGCAGAGACCGGAGGTCCTAGAAAAAGTGAATAGAGAACTGACGTTATTTTCGCACAAACACGACAGCTGACTGCACCCCAGGCTCGATATGGGAAGCCCATAAGGCGGTTATCAGGGGGATATTCATAAAACACGGCGCACGGATAAAAAAAGAGAATGGGAAACAACTAGAGACACTTCTTAACAAACTACACATCATTGAGTCGCAACACAAAAACTCACCAGACCCCCTAATAGAAGCCGAACTAAATTCCACCCGCAGTCAAATAAATGACCTACTTGGGTATAGGGCAAAGGCAGCGTTACAGAGATGTCGCCTCACTACGTACGAGTCGGGAGACAAATGTGGACGAATCCTAGCCAGAGCAGTTAAGGATCTTAAAACGAAAACATATATCCCCCATATCAAAACGGCAACTGATAAGAAAGTCAGCTTACCACGTCAGATAGCTAACTCCTTTAAGGAATATTACGAAACTCTCTATAGTCTACCGTCCACACCAAGGGCACAATCGAGAATGGAGGCATACGTGTCCTCCAGCCAGATTCCCACACTGACACCAGAAGATATAGCGGATTTAGACTCCCCAATCACGCAAGAAGAATTGACATTAGCACTCAAATCAGCCAAACCTGATAAAGCCCCTGGACCAGATGGCCTTACCCTCCCATATTATAAAACGCTATTCCCCTCCCTTAACACTCACATGATATCCTTTTTTAATGCAATAGGACCCCAAACTGCATTCTCAAATGATACCACACGAGCACACATTACAGTCATTCCAAAAGAGGGCAAAGACCCTCTAATATGTAGTAGTTATAGACCCATCTCCTTGTTAAATACAGACCTCAAACTATTCACTAAGATCCTTGCGTCCCGTCTAACCCATCACATGCAATCTTTAATTCATTTAGACCAGGTGGGCTTCATCCCCAACAGGGAAGCTAGAGACAGTACAACCAAGGTACTAAACCTGATACACATAGCCAGCCAGACTCATGAACCCTCAGTTTTCCTAAACACAGACGCCGAAAAGGCGTTCGATAGGGTCAACTGGGAGTATATGTTTACAGTCCTTAGACATATAGGACTGGGAGAGAAGATGTTGGGATGGATTGCCCAGATATACAATACCCCCACAGCTCAAGTCAAAGTGAATGGAATTTTATCGGACCCCTTCCAAATTAAAAACGGGACGAGACAGGGTTGCCCACTGTCCCCCCTACTATTTGACCTCACGCTGGAACCGTTCTTAAGTAAAATTAGAAATAACCCAGACATCCAAGGCCTAAAGGTTGGAGGGACCCAATATAAGGTCTCTGCATATGCGGACGACCTGATGTTCTCCCTATCAAATCCAGTAATCTCTCTTCCAAATCTTCTTAGGGAATTTGAAGAATTTGGAAATATCTCCAATCTTAAAATTAACTACAATAAATCAGAGGCCATGGGTATAGAATTATCACGACCGACTCAACAAACACTGTGCTCTAGCTTTAACTTTAAATGGACATCCACAGCTCTGACATACTTGGGTGCTCTGATCCCAGCAAATCTTAATCACACCTTTAAACTGAATTTCCCACCTTTACTAGCTAAAACAGGAAACATACTGACGTCTTGGGGTAAAGGCCTACACTCCTGGTTCGGGAGATGCAATCTTATCAAGATGTGCATCTTACCCAAATACCTTTATTTACTGCAAGCACTCCCAATCGCGATCCCCACATCATATTTTAGAAAGGTACACAGTCAATTCCATAAATTCATCTGGGCAAACAAGAAATCGAGATTACCACGTACACTCCTATCTATGCCCAAAGCTTCCGGAGGCCTTGCTGTCCCGGATGTGAGGAAATACTACCAGGCAGTACACCTGGGCAGAATTATAGACTGGTGTCGCCACCAAGACCTTAAATTATGGACACATCTAGAACAGGCCCAGGTGCAAATACCCCTGCAGGGAGCACTGTGGTGCCACGAACACCTCCGAGCACAAGACAGAAAACATCCACTGATAGGAACGACACTCCGAGTGAGCTCACAAACTTGCCAAGCGCAATCGCTATCATCGGCTAACTCCCCACTATACCCAATTATAGGGAACCCGCAATTTTCCCCAGGTCTAGACCCTCAGGTTAAAAATGCCATGTTGTACCTAAAACGCATACAAGCACGACACTTCCTGACGGGAGATTCATGGCCATCCGTGGAGACATTAAGCAACCAATCAGGCCCATTCAAGTTGTCATTTTGGACGGCTGTCCAGTTGAGACACTTCCTTGCGTCTATACCTAACTCCCAAGAGTTCTCACAACCACTAACGACATTCGAAAACTACTGCTCGGAGGAGGGTGCACTCGCAAGAACGCTGTCGATAATGTATAACCTCCTCATCACCCCGACAGACGACACACATCTAACCTTTATACGTAAATGGGAGAGAGATTTGAGTTGTACATTTACATCGGACCAGATTCAACGTGTAGTAACTTTCTCGCTAAAATCCTCTATTTGTACAAAAATACAGGAAACTAATTATAAACTCTTGACAAGGTGGTACCTAACTCCTCAAGCCCTACATACCTTCTACCCGAACACCTCGACACTTTGTTGGAGATGTCGGACGGAAAGAGGCACGTTGCTGCACATATTCTGGTCCTGCTCAAAACTCTCACATTTCTGGTCTACCATTAGAGCAACCATCCAAAAATTTACGGAATACGATATCCCTAACGACCCAGCCTTTTTTCTGTTACACGTTAATACTATATCAACTAAAAAGTACAAAAAGTCCATTGTGCGACACTTAGTTAACGCAGCTAAATCTTGTATCCCACTATATTGGAAAAAGCAAACTCCACCAACCGTGGCGGAGTGGGTTCGGAGGGTGGAGGAGATTAGTAGAATGGAGGATCTGGTACTAACGGCGAGACACCAGCAGGAAAAATATACAAAGACATGGGCAATATGGCAACAATTTATCTTATCCTCAGAGGGCAACACCCTTAGAACCGCCTGATAAGCCCACCTTCCCAGATAATGCTAAATCTGAAGCTGTCCTGAATCAACCAGAGCCCCCCCCCCCCCCCCCACCACCCCATCCCTCCCACCACCTGCAGACTCCCCCTTTTCTTTTTCCGCCTCTTATCCCTCCCTTATTTACCCCTCTTTTTTCTTTTTTTTTTCCTTTCTTTTCTCTTTCCCCGATGAATGTCTGTGATGTTCTCGGCTGCCCTTCCCCTCTTGGGTACTGAGATTCTGCCCAGGTGGGATAAGAGGCGAAGGGAAACTAATAGAGAGAAATGCTGATTGTGAATTTTATTTGCTGACCTTCTACTATAGGAAATATTGTAATATATAAGATTATCCAGGAAGGTAAACGAATATTCCTCTCTTTATTTTCAATGTATGTATGCATCGTACTGTATTGTAATGTCTCAGCCCAGGTTGGGCATGTATAAAAATAAATAAAATCTATATTTGAAAAAAAAAAAAAAATTTGGCTGTTAGTGAACGTAACGAATAAAAATGTATCCAAAGTTACGAATTATCCGAAATAACGAATGTTGTATCTAAACCAATGGAAGAAATGAATAATAATAAACAACAATAATAATAAAAAAGTTTTATTATTAATATTTATTATTAATTTCTTCCGTTCCATTTGTTTAGATGCAGCATTTTTTACGTTATTTTGGATAATTCGTAACTTCGGATAAATTCGTATTTGTTACGTTCACTAACAGCCAAATTTGAAAGGAATTTCCAATATCTATAATTTAATAGTTAGTTATTATAAGTTAGTTAGTTATTCTTTCAAATTTTCTGATTTTTTCGAATTTTCAGATTTATGAATCTTCAAATTTATGAATTTAAGAATTTTCAAAATCTCTAATTTTCTAATTTGCTAATTTACTAATTTACGAATTTTCTAATTTTCTAATTTATGATTTTTCAAATTTACGAATTTAAGAATTTAAGAATTTTCAAATTTTCTAATTTGCCAATTTAAGAAATTCCGAATGTTCAAATTTTCAAATTTACGAATTTTCAAATTTACGAATTTTCAAATTTTCAAATTTTTCAATTTACTAATTTTCGAATTTACGAATTTACCATTTTCCGCGGGAGGTGGGAGGGGAGGAACGTCCCCTCCAACTGCTTCTGAAAGCATTCCAGCGGCTCATGGCCAGTTTGGAACGCTCTCAAGAGAAAGCCAGCCGTCGGCTGCAAAGAAACCAAAAAAGGGGTTATGGTGGATAGATTCACCGATAATCCCGGTAAACCACTTGCAAACTGCAACATATATTATATAAGTATTATGGTCGGCAAGTGGTTAAAGCCCACCGCACCCTACAAACCACCAACAAAATCTGCTTGACCTTCCTGTTGACTTTAACCACCTAAGGACCGTTCCATGTACACATACTGAGGCAGGGTGGCCCTTAAACACAAAATCACGTACCTGTTCGTGATCTCTCTTCTTGGCTCTGGGGCGTGTGCGCACGTGTCGCCGGATCCCCACTCCCGCTGTGATTGGACACAGTGGGAGCCAATCAGCAGGTCTGGTGGCCGCCCGCGATCATTCACAGGAGGGGCAGAATGGCGGTCTGCCTCTGTAAACAAGGCAGATCACCGTTCTGTCAGAGAGGAAGAGAGAGATCTTGTGTTTCTGTTAATAAGGAACACGGATCTCTCTCTTCCTCCAGTCAGTCCATCCCCCACACAGCTAGAAAGCACCCCCTAGGAACACACTTAACCCTTTGATCGCCCCCTAATGTTAACCCCTTCCCTGCCAGTGTCATTTATACAGTGACAGTACTTTTTTTTTTTACCACTGATCACTGTATTGGTGTCAATGGTCCC